>JAPMOR010032575.1:231-10532 GCA_026543865.1 Argiope aurantia | reverse complement strand
TTTATTTTTATTTTGTACGAAAAAAATTGTTGAAAAATATAGTTAAATTATTTATTTAAAAATTCATTAAAAATAGAAATTTAATTTTAAGATTAAAACATTGGTTTCATTTAAAAGATAAATTTTTGATCTTTAACTTGATGTAAAAATGTTTTTTGTGCGGAAATATTTTCGAAAGTTATAGCAGAATCACGCCAAAATTTCGCTTAATTTTTAAATAAATAAAATTCTTATTAAAAATTCAAAAAAATAACACACAGGTGCACATTCCAGACATCCAAGGTGTACACGGGCCAAATTTGGTTTCTGTAGGTTAAATGGTCTGGCCTGTAGAGTGCCAACACACACACACACATTGAGCTTTTTTATAAATATAGATTAATTTTACAATTTATCTATTATTACTTATATTTTTGAACTTTACTTTTATCATTGTGAAATCGGATCCCAGATTGCAATATATGTCATTTTCAGCATGAGAACAGATAGAAAAAGGCTCTAATAGTTATTAAAAATATTAGAGCTGTTTCCAAGATACACGAAATAAATAAATTTAAATTATATACTACACACACACGCACACACACAAGAATTACTTGTTTAAAGTTATAAAATTTTTCCTGAATCTCGGATGTTTACCACGGTTTGTTTGAGTTCTGTTGGTGCTATCAATAGTTGTTTATAAAAATGTTTTTTGTGTGTAAATAAAATCGCAATTTTTTTAGATAATGAACTATATAGATAAAAAGCAAAACCTTATTTAAATATAAAATTTGATCCAATCGCTCGAGCCGGTTTTCGAGATATTATATTATATACATACAAGAATTGCTCGTTTAAAGATATAAAATTTAAATACATTTTTGTTATATAGTAAAATTTAAATATATTTTGTAATATTCAAATTTAAATATTTAAGAATGAAATGCAAATATGGTATCTGCTCTGTAGTAATGAAAAATTAAATTTATAAACTGATGGCTCACACACACAATGTACTTTAATAAAAAGAAATTACAAAAAGTTAAACATATTCAAAAAAAATTTAACTTATAAGGAGAATAAATGAAAAAGCGATCCGTTTCGAGAAATAAGCAACAATCCCTGAAGAAACAAGGCTTCCGTTAATAACAATGTAGCGAGAATAAATGGAGAACATGGAAGTGGAATTTTGCAAATGTATGTAGGACTCAGGAATCACTACTATTTAGAATCACGCACATTTAATTACATTTAGGACGAACAATTACATTAACATAAAAGAAATGAACATTAAATAGATTTCGTCGAATACGTCGCAGGATTAATTCACATGTTAAGTCGCGTCTTTCATTCAGAGACCCGTCTCGTCTCACACGTCCTGACTTTCGTTCAGACCCATCTCGTCTCGTCTGCACTCCGTCTAACAAGCATCAAGGCCTGTTGGCCAGCAGATGGGGCTCGTTATCAGGCGTTCGTCACTACATGATACGCAAACACTGTTCTACGATTTTGCCATTTGATTATACTTTGGTTAAAACAAATAAAATAATGTACTATCGTTTTGTCTCAGTGGCGCCTGAAAATTCAAGTGAATGAATTTAAATCTTCCCATCAGCTGCTATTCCCTAATTTTTAACTATAGTAAAGAAACTGATTTTCAAACTCACAGATGGAAGTCTAATCAATTTCTTTTATTCTCAAATGGCACCGCCTTTTTGAAAAGTTCTCGTCCATTTCTTTCTGGAGCGGATATACTTTTCCCTTTTCATCAGCAGCTCTCTATCATTTTTCTGCATCAGACATTATTACTCTAATGTAGACAAATACGGTCTTGTGAAGGACCATCTGCTAATATAATGCTTCATTGCTTAACATCGTTTTAAACTTCATTGCATGATTTTTTTTTTTGCGAAATAAATAAAGGTGATATAATTCATGCTCTAGATTAAAGGAAATATATTTTTAAAATATCCTAGTATAAATATATGATATAAAATAATTATAAAACAGTATGATGGAAATATCCATCATGCATATTTACATGTTAAGCTCAGTACAAAATCTTCAATGTCCCTCGCTTCTAAATTTCTCCACACATTATCGCTTTTATGAGCAAAAAAAATCTCTGATTATTTATTAAAAAATATTCAAGAAATCGTACGTTTCTTCCAACCATAACAAACAGCAGAATGACAAGTTCAAACTCGCTATAATAATTACGACATTTGACTTTTTTTTTTTGACAGCTGCGTTCCTTTTTACACAACAGTCGTGAAAAAAGTTGCCAGCAACAACCAATTTACTGTACAACTGTTTCGAGTAAAATTTTTTTCTCTCTAAGTGTTATAAAGGAAATATCCCTCATCATGCAAAGAAGGGTTAAATATATTGAAGAAATAATATTTACGAAGAAGTATTTCATTTATCCAAGTATCTCTAGTAGCTATATTCGATACGTCATTCATTTAAAATTCATCGAATGTCCCGTCCCTAACATGAATGAAACATATTGATTATGGATTAAATATAAAGCGAAGAAAGAGGGTAATAACATACATGAAATATAATTACCACAACCACGCATTTGCAACTATAATAGCTACATTTATCACATTTTTATTTTTCGGAGCAAAAAGCAAGGAATCTGAAATTTTGCCATCCCGAATATCTGTTGTAACTCACAACTGTAATTTCCACAGTGAACGTGATTTAATTCCAAGATAAAACAAACTCGTAAACAATACGCCGATACATTCTAGTAGCCTTCTACAAATGATAAGTCTTACCTCATAAGTTTTCTCAATTGCTAGCCACTTACGCTCCGTTAAAGCCCTTGCCTAATTTTTCAGGTAATTCCTAACTCATTTTCACACGCAACCCACTGCTAACTGTTCGGCTTAATTAAAATTCCTCGCCTGCTTTTCGTAATTGCAGTAAAAGAACACCAAATGATTCTTTTCTCTCGTGTCGGTGAATTTAATGAGGGAGTGCGCCTTCGATTCTCAGAAGACCCACTCAAAATCTAGGCTTCTTTGATCAAAAGCCGTGGGTGGAGCGCACAGTTTGTTCCATGATGAATGGTTGGTGATTGAAAAGAATGCTGAACAGTTTCTACTGATCCCTTCTTTTAGTTTAGTTATATTAACGTTCCGTTTTAAAGAAGCACTTGGGCTATTTTGGAACGGACTTCATCATTTTTAACCATGGTCAGATGACGAGGACGATACTTGAGCTTCCATCCCCGTCTTCAAACTTCCACATCACACCAGTGGGAGACGTTTGGTCCCGACGGATTTAACGTGCATCAAGCCCATGGGTTTTCGATAGAATCGGGTCTCGAACCTGAAACCCTTCAACTTCGAAGCCGAGACCTTACCACCAGGCCACCGCGGCTCTATCCATCCCTCTTATAAATATGTGTAAATTCAACTATAGTTTGCAACGCAACAAACGATGAGTTTAAATCACCTAATTTAATCAAATAAATCATCTAATTTAATAAAATTAAAACATGCGTATGCGTTAACAATCTCTAGTAAATATTTTTCACCAATCTTCATTTGCAATTTTTTTGTAAAGTTTAACATCTCTTAACTTTTTATATCTCGATTACATTTAATGCATTTACCTTTTATATATTTTATTTTTTTCTTCACATTGTCATATAAAAGTGTTTTTGTATACATTTCAATGTGTTTTCTGTAGTTGTATGATAAACAGTTATTTTCTTGACATTTTCTCTCGATTTTATATTTCATATATAGTTCTATTGTCGATTTTATGCTTGATTTTTTTTTTCTTGTATCAGTCTCCTTAAAGCAGTCTTTTATCAACCTTTTAAAAATATCGAGTATTTTAGCTTCAATGCCCTTTTCAACCGTATGTTTGGCGCAGCATGTCCAAACCTGGCCCCTGACTCTTGCGCCATTAACCATTAAACCTACAAACCAACCAACAAACCTTTTTCTGGCAGTTATTCTCTTAAATTGTTTTTCCGCTGCGCCTTTCATTAGATTTTATACACTAAGCTCAAGCCTTATCTTGATATTACACAAAAAAAGTTTCATATGAGGCTAATTTTTTAATCATACCAGGTATGAAACAATATTTCACATGAGCAGACCCCCTACACTGATTTTCTACATAATCCAAACAAGGATTTTAAAGTATAAAGAGGTGTTAAAAATATGCACCTGGACCTCAACCATTCGGTTTCTTTCAAGGAATTGGATCTCGAGTTCGTCGGTCTTTGAAGAAATACTAACCACAAAATAAAAATGGTATTCAAATTTTATATTTGATAATTGCGCGACATAGGAACTTTGCTTTAAAAATTGAAATGTACATTTTATTTCAAAAAGCAAGAAGTAACTACGTTAAACTCCTCACTTTATTCTTAGTTCCTGAATTTAGAGTATTAAAATTATCGGCAGTGGGGCATTGAGAGAATCGTGGAAAAATAGAGTTGCCTTTATTAAGTCGAATAAAATCCTTGCAACATTATAATTGTCCACAGGAACAAGATCTTCACGTTATTGGAAGAGAAACAATTTTTCAACTCCAGCAGAGATCAACTCGATATTTTTATTTTTAAATATTAATAAATCAAGCTAGAAAATTTTTGACATGTCCCAAACAGAAAGGTGATTTTCAATTCAAAACCAAAAAGCATGTTGTTGGTATATTCTCGGAAGTACTTTAAAGCGCGTCTGTAGATTTAAGTTCTGGTTGACCGAAAAAACATTCGAAAGTTTTTATATCTCCCCTAACCTCTTAGGATAGCTGCTTCCGGTCACTCCGAGGGTGTGGCGCCAGACCATTACTCGGGATAATTTCCATCCACACTTCCCCAAGTCTCAAAATAGGTCCTGCTCCTCCTCCCCTAGCAGTACGTGACGCGAAATTTATTTTCATCGGCATCTCCTCACGAATAATGGTTCTTTATGCATGTTGTAGTTGCTTCTATTTTTTTTCCTACAAACAACTACAGTGGCGTCCAAAAGCTTAAAGGGAAAGTCATTTGTCCAGTAGGAACATTGACTGGGTTTACTTAACATCCCCAGGTCCATTAAAAGTAATTGAAATTAATGGAAGTATGGGCTATCCGCCGTTTTCCATTTTGCTAATTACGTTCCAATTTGCCATTTTCTCTGCGATCACCGACGCACGAATGCTTCCCTTCCTTGGAGAACGAGGGAAATGAGATCTATATTTCTTCACTTCATCTAATATTTAATGAATTTTAAAAGTTTTGATGGTCTCTCTCAAAAATCTAATCATATAAAGAATCTCTAAGATATTAGTGTATCATTACATATTCAACGGATGTTTTTAATATAAATTTCTTTAAAATTCAGATTCGGATACAGATTTGAAGAAATTGGCAAAGTATAGTGGCAAGTTTAATCAAATCTTATAAGAACTGTGCAATATTAGGAAGGATTTAAGGATATAAAGACCAAATTATGCCCAACATTTCATTAAAGTAAACAAAAGAAGCTTTGAAATCAAGTTCACTCAAGTGACTTCAGAAAAATATAAGATGTAGAGCTATACAAAAAAATTGTAGTAGTAAAATTTAAGACAATATGGAAAATAGTGTTTCGTTAAAATTGTGGAGTTATTTTATGTAAAAAAAAATATATGCATCTTATGAACATTACTTCAAACATGTATTAGAATCATAGAATATTTCTAAGAATAGTTAATGAATCTTAGAAATGTTTGACAATGAATCCATGAACATAAAGTGAGGGCATTTTTCAAGAATAATTATCACTTCCACAAAAGCTATTTTAACAATAGAAACTACTGAATAATTTATCACTTATCTAAAATTAAGTCACAAATTTTGAAAACATAATTTCCTTGATTCTGCCGGTTTTGCCTTTCTTATAAATTCTTCTTTTAAGAATGAAACGTTTTGTGAAACAAAGCTCTATTTTATCTCAAAAATCATTTTGCCTCGTCTCAATCTAAGCATTCTAAGAAATAAAAGAGAATTTCTTTATAAGAAATTATTTTGATTTAACTTTTAGATTAAGGTTGGATAAAATTTATATACTTTATTCAAAAATGAATACTGTTGAAAAAAAAAAAAAAAGAACAATAACTCACGCACTAAAATCACACTTTCGAAGATGTGGTTCGTTTTGAACTCTCTCTCACTTTCTTATTCTTATCTCCTTTATTAAGAATAAATTTTTATGGCAGTTTGGATAATATAAGAGAATTGGAAGGTAAAATTATCAGCAAAGTGACTGATAATTTGACTGAAGTTAGATTTGTTCCGACTTATACACATTGGAATGTTCATTAAATTCTAAACGTTCACTGGTAGAAACTAGCACCAGCTAGATAAACAAAGGGAAATATTCTGTTAGTATATCCTCTGTATCATTCTAACAAAAAAGGTAATTCACTAAGAAAATTAATTAGCATAATTTTTATTACTACTATCAAGAATCCCATGGAATTGTTAAAGGCATTCAGAGAATCTCATTCCGTGGAGAATTAGCTTTTATTAAAGCGAGAGTTCGTATTTCACTGAAAAACACTAGCCTACAGGGGAGTCTTTACAGGCGCTAATGGCGTTACTTTCGAGAATTCAACATGCAGAGACACGCCCATAATGTCATGCAGAGACACACCCATTAAAAATAGTTTGATGTTAACATAATCATAAATTTGAAGCCAATATTTTATCTTCAGTGAAAACGTTAGTGAAGATTTAGACTATGAGAATCACGCAAAAGACTAATAATCATTTACGATTAAGATATTTAAAATTGTGCATTATGATTATATATCCAAGAAATAATGTTAAAAGTTCGATAACATTTCCTTTATCAGCTTCTTTTTCTTCTAATTAACCCAGCAATTTATAAAACTTATTTATGTATTGCCAATATTTAATTTTATCTTCTTTGAAAATTGTAACAACTTTCTATTGTGCAAGAAATTTGTTTCTAATTTTTTTTGCTTTATATTCTTTGAAAATTATATTTTGCATTATTTGACTGATAAAGTGTTCTCTAATAAATGCGAAGACAACTTGCTACTGTTCTTCGAAAGTCCGATTTCTACGTAGAAAAGATCGCATTCATCTAATGGTAAAGTCTCGGCTTTCTGATAGTGAGTCATGAATTTAAAAAACGATTGGGAGAAAAAAAAATACAACGGATTGTGTACGTTAAATCCACTTCTAAAAATTGGATGTTCTCAAGTAATGCTCAGATAAGCTGTCTGGTGAGTCATCTGAGCATTTTCCAAAATTTTGAAAGATGTTACAAAATATTCCAGGCTTAACCACAAGATGGAATTCTAAACTAACTAATCTTATCATTAATAGGAAAATAGTTATGTGAGATTAAAGCACTATGAACTTTTTTTCAATAATCCTTAACTGAAATATTTTGATTCTGTTTTTAGCATGCACTTGAGCGGTCATTATAACTGTTATTCGGTGAGATAATTTATAATTGAAGTTTTAATGGCAGAAATTTAGACATGGCGATGTTCGAAAACATTTCTTTTCAAATTATACAGGCATTACTGTAGATACGATTAATTCAGCGATTATACAGAATTATCGTGACAATTGATAATCACCACTTATTGGTGAATATGAATAAGCACAGGTAATTTATACGTAATCACCATAACAAGATTACCACCATGTTATAACAAGATTATATAGAATTACTGGTGACTATTGATAATCACCACTAAAACTTATTGGTGATATGAATAAGCACAGGTACGTAATCACCATTTTATTGCATTTACCATAACATAGATATTAGATTCCAGTATGTTATAACAATACATAATAATACATTTTTTAACATATGAAAATTTTCAATTGCAAGTTTCGTTTAAGAAGAATACACTATTCTAGAAAACTAAAGAAATCATAACTTTACACTACACCAGATAAATTTATTTTATAACTATTCCTTTGAAACCCCATAGTTTCAAATTGTCAGTCTGTTTTGAAATTACATCTAAATGCCAGTTTTACATAAAATTACAAATCTCCGAAGGTGAATAAATGACAGTAAAACTAAAACCAAAAAATTGAGCACAAGAGAGATTCAATTTCCTAAAGAAGAAGCATGATATTTAAATCAAAGAAATGTAAAATTGGCGCATATGGATTCGTTTGCTATTTTTTTGACATCAAACAGAAATTTATGAATTTCAAAGTTAGATTTATGATGTCTTCGAAAAATAATAAAAATATTTTGAAGATTTATCACTTATTGGATATTGAAATTCTCGATTTTTCAATCGTACCTTCATTTTTGCTCTCCCAAGACTTGTTTATAACAATCGTAGAAAAGGAGAGGAGTGTCAATCTTTGCGGAATTTCTACGATGGATGAATAAGATGTGTTATCTCCTTTGGGAAAAATGAATTACTTCAACAATTTCTATATCATCGGAGGAAGCTTTACTTCTTTTGCATTCGTTACATATAAAGGGCAATTGATTCACTTGAAAAAAAATTCTTTATAACTCTTCAATTTTATTATTCCGACTCAATTTAGGATTCAGAATTTCATTTCAAATCAATTTGTGGCAGAAGTTATGAATCCATTCTTCTCTGGAGATTGAATTGTTGATGTAGAGAGCTGCTTCTAGAAATATTTCTGAAAATAGAAGGAGAAAAAGAAAGCCATCTACCTTCCAAAAAAAAAAAAAATTGACACTTATACCTTCTTCTCAAAACATAACGGAATCTCACTACTTTCTTTCGAAATTCCACCAAATATTACAGGAAAATCCGACGCATGGCTCTCTCTTTCTTCGATTCAGAAAATTCCTCTTTTCCAGTTCCGGAAGAATAAGAAAGTGATTTTATATCCCGTTTTTGAAATCTCACAATGGTCGGAAATACTTCTGCTTTTTATAGTCGGATCCTGTTACAATCAAAAGAATTTTAACCAATATTTTCATCTCGAGTTGCAATCATCTGGGGAGAAGAACAGTGAATTGAAATGATTCGAATAAATTCCAAGAGACATCTCTACCTCTAGCCCCATTTCGAAGATTCGCATGCCTTCAAGCACCTTACCAGAAGCACTTTCTTCAATTTATAAGTTGCTTCTAGTTTTCTCCTCTCCCTCAAGTTCATTTGTCCCAGGAGAAAAGACGGATAAGCTCTTGAAATCATTCGAACAACATTTTTTGACTCTTGAGACTAAAAACGTCGGTGCAGCTGATTGGACAGACAGCATTCACGAACTAGAATTTACCAAGGATCGCCTGCAATCGAACACTTCAAGGATTGCTTTTATTGAACAAAAGACCAAAGAACTATAAAGCAAAAACGCTCAAACTTATAACAACTCGCTTTGGGTTCCGAAATAAGCGAAAATACTTTAACCTTTGAAAATTGTCACAAACTACACCCATACTTTAATTTTCCCCATATGTTTTTCATATATATTTCATACGAGATTTTTTTCAGATAATATTTTTTTTCTAATAATTGGGAAACACTATATCACTAATTGTGTATTAAAGCATTTTACTTTTTTGGAATTTAAAATTTGGATTGAATAAAATTTTTTCCCTGTGGTCACATATTTATAAAAAAAAATTAGTGGTATTGAAAAATATTTAGGTCACCGAGAAGTTTTCTAAAGCTTGAATTTTAGTGCAAAAAAAAAGAATTAATTTTTTTTTATAAATTTAATAACAGAATGCAAATTTTTATTTTCAAGTACAAAAATGTTAAATTTAGAATTTTAATTAGAATTTAAAAAGTGCATTCATTTAATATATACTTTATCAGAATCGGTTCTAAAATGATCAGAATTTAACAGAAAAAAGTCTATTGTTGATATTTTGTTTTCTTCTAGATTAATTTTTTATTAAAAAAATTTTGCAACCAACCATGCAAATCAAAACTATTTCAAAATTGAAGTGTTTCTACTAAACCTATCTTATTTTATGAAATTAAACTTATAATTGAAATAAATGAAATAAAACTGATTAGAAATTAATTTAAGAAGAATTTTCCTATAAAAACGGCTACAAATATTATTCAATATTCAAAAATATTGAACAAAAGATAATAAATAGTAAAAATCAAAGTGATTTTTTTTCTATTAATACTAGCATGTTTGTTTTTGCTGATATGGAATGATGTTTCGCTTCAAATTTTGGAAGGTGTTTTTTTTTTCCCTGGTATTATTGAACCAAGAACCCATCTTTGTGTTCGAATTTCCAAATGCACTTTTTTAGATTTACATTATAGATGTTTCTGTAATCTGTTTAATAATGCTGTTTTTAATGCTCTTAAATTCGGAA
>JAPMOR010032570.1:0-18917 GCA_026543865.1 Argiope aurantia | reverse complement strand
ACTCTAATTGATTATGTTTACTTACTAGTTGACTCATTCAATTTTCATGTAGATGAAAATATTTTTATGCTTTGTTTTAACAAAATATTAAGTATGTAATTGTAACGAAATATTCACTTAAGTTATACTCATTCTTCCATGTTAGTAAGGAAAATGTTAGGAATTTTTAGCTTGCAAAAACTAAAGTTACCACATTAAATTAGCTGTTCTTTGGTATTTGGTTTAAACATCTTCTGAAAAAAAGTAAAATTATATGAAATGCCAGCACTTGAGTGAACACCAAGGCACACACAAATATATAAAAATCTTATGTATAAATATTGGTATACGAAATAATAATTTAATGTTGCAAAAATTATATTTTCTCCTTTTGGTTTAATTTCTGCATTTTTGAAAATTCGGTTTTCAGTTATAAAAAACTATAGCATTGTAAGAGTGAGTGGGCTCTTATTGTTTGTTAGCAAGTCATATTTTCTGTTCCAGTTCACCACTGTTGTAATGTTCAAGGATACTGCACACTGATCATGCTATCGAACCGAAATAACAACATAAGGTTAAACGTATAACCTGGTTGGTACCTGGACTGAGAATCTAACAAGGTTTACAGCACTCAATCAAGTACCATTAATTAATAAAATTTTCAAGTTCGTTTATAACTTTTTGCTTCCTTTAATAAGCAAACTAATTAAAAGGGAGAGCAACCAATACAAACCTTTGGGAAAAAGAAAAAAAACATTTTAGCAATACAGGACTTGCCAATAGATAAATTAATGCTCCTCTAAGAATGTTCCATTATACCATACTATTCAATAATTTTAGTTTATATATATACACATTGATAAAGTTTAATTACCCGCACATATGGATCATGCAGTATTGCTCGTAACTCAGAAGCTTCTGGTGACATCATACCTGAACTTGAATGTAGGAACTCTAAAACCTGAAAGAATTTATTTCAATATATTTATTCTCTTGAGTAAAATACCTTTCGAATTATTTTTTTGACAAAAAAATTTGTAATGACATACGGTGGGAAAAACTCAAGAAAAATGCATGAAATTAAAATAGAAATTTAATAAAAAAAGTAATATTACATGCCATTTTTAAGGAGTATCTAACATATAACTTGGACAATTCAAAAAAATATTTGCGTCACATTTCACAAAACTGTCTCGAATCTAAAAATTAAGATTTAAAAAACTGTTTTGAACTAAAATTATTTTCCTACATTTAGATGAATTTTTTATTCAAAGACATTAATAGCATTTTATCAGCACTACCAAAAAATATGAGCGTTACTAGCATACCAGCAGGATTAGTCTAACAATTAAATAGTTGATCAGCAATTTTAATTGATTTCACCGAGCCTAGAGAGCAGCATGAAGCAGCTTTATACTAAACTTGACTAAACATGCTCATGTGCTTCGATGTGCAAGAAAGAGTCGAAACATGAGACTTGATATACAACTCTTGTTCTTTTACGATACTAAGAAATCTTGCTCTTGAATGAGAGAAAAGCAGGATGTGGTTATTTGAATAGTTCTGTAAACTCGAGTGTAAATGGTTTGTTTATAGTACTATTCTCTTACCACTGCTTTTGTTAAACTGCTCTGCCTAAATTGTAAACAGGCATCTGTAAATGCTGAAGTTTATTTGTTTTATTTCCTCTAAGAAATAATTTTTAGCTCCTCAATATATCTGTTGAATTGAAAATCCCCTACATATAACCCCCAAGTGAAAAAACAACACTATAAACATAAAAATATAAGGGAAAATGGATGCCTATTATATTAAAACAACTTAATGGTATTAATGGTAAACTAAATTAATGGTATGACACATGAAATGATTATGAAAGTTCACATAAAAAATTCACAAACCAATTTATGAGTCAGTTTTACTTCGATCGATTATAAGAATGGTTTTTGAAAGTAGAATTGCCACTGATATACAAACTGACATTATTTCTTATACAAATAAAATTCTAATGATGTCATGTAAATTCAGTTCAATACCTTTAATTGAGAATACCAATATAATCAATGCCTTTCAATAATGATTATCAGTATAAAAGAAATTTTTAATGTTCTGAAAACTTCATAAAAAAATCCTTTTAGTTTTAGACAACATATTTTTGTAATAACATGATTGCTTTAAATACTTTCTGTACGAATTAATGATATATTTTTTTTTTCTCTAGGAGAAGTCACACATTGCAAACTTATACTCATGAATTTCCACAACTTCAAAAATGTTTATAATAATTGGTTTGTTATAAATCAATAAGTACTACAAATTGATTTAACTTTTCATGTTTTAATGATTCAAAGCTAAAATATCTCCATATGGTCCCAAACATGTGCTGTTGTTAAAACTGTTTATTAATGTTATTTTTAAAAAATGCCTTTAGTAGAAGAACTCAGAAAAAAGAATATTTTATGGTTAAAATTATTAACCTACACAGACTGACAATCATAGTTAAATAGGACAAAAAATCAATAAAATATAAAATCCTTTGGCATTTAAATATAACTTTGAAGCAGGTACTAAATAACAAAAAGATTACCTCCCTAGCTGTAGGGAAGGCCTCTGGAATAGGACCCCTGATTGTACCATATGATTCTGTGCTTATCCTATCATAGAGCTGAAATATAAAGAATATTCGATTTTTAAAATTCTCAATTAAAACTTCTGATACAATGATCATGTGAATTAATTCAGAATTTAAAAAAAAATAAACATTCTCTTGAAAGGAAAAATACATAATATTATAAGAAATTAATTACAAAAAAATAGCTCAACATTTCTACTAACAAATAAAGGAAAGGTTAGATCTATGTGTGTGTTGGCACATTATATGCCAGACCGTTTGACCTAGAGCTACCTAAACCAAGATTTGGAATAAATACTCTTTGAAGGGTGAGAATTTCCATCTTGTTGCATTGATTTTCCTGAAAATTTAATCCGAAATTACGCGAGAGTTTATCAGTAAAAGCTTTCGAAAATATAATTAGAAACATTATTTTTAAACCATTGTTAAATTTAGAAATTCTTTTTAATTATAAAATTTAGTTGCCAAACAATATTTTCCTCAATTTTGGCAGGATATATTTAAATTTTTTACAAAACTTTTAATACTCATTCCACTGTTGCTATGAAATCCAGGCTATTTCCATTGTGTAATCAAATATTTAAGAATGCGATTTTCTTTCACTGTTGAAAGTTAAAGAAGATTCTAATAAAAAAGTAGTTACTGTAAAAAAAAGTGCAAAAATTACGAACATAGCATCAAATTATGAATGCCAGATTTAACTGAATATAAATACAATTAATATTCCTATCGAACAAGTTGGAGATCAAAGGTGACTAGTCCAAAAGTGCTTTAAAGAGTTTTTTTTTTTTTTTTTTTTTTTTTTGGTGGAGGAGGGGATTATACTTTTATCTTTTAGTGTCTGGTGTGCAATATTAATATTAATATGATGCCTTAAACTATCATCATCGATGTAAAATAAATTTTTATAAATGAGTTTTATATATTAAATTTGACCTGACAGGCCAGAACAAACTTTCTGAATGAAATTTACAGACAGAACTTTAGTCTTCACTCAGTTTCGCCACTGACAGAAAATTGGGCATTGATAAGCAACATTTATATGAATTTGCTATAAATAAATCGAAAATAATTCTCCAGATTTGAAGAACTTACAAGTAAGATTAAAAGGTGGCAGATAATCTATAAATAATGCAATTTTAAGCAAATTCCCTTTTTAAATATAAAGATTATGGATTATAATTTCATCAGAACATGATAACTAAATGTACTGGCAAATATAATTCAGTATGAATATACTTCTTATCATAAAAAAATGAAGTAAATGAGATCTTTTCTTGAAGTGAAACAAATTTAGTTTTATTTCCAGTTTAGATTTATTCTTTCTGCGGAATTTAAAACTATTCGTTTACAATTGCGATCATCAATTTTTTTTAGAAGTTCTTAGAAGCGATGTCATAATATTCTATATGCTTAGAGTTGGCAGTATATGGCGAAGAGTTTCAAAATTAGTAGTATTTTAATTCTAATTTTTAACTATTAATTCTTCGAAGTATTTAACAAAGTAATTAGAAGCAACATTGTAAGAAACATTTCAAAATAATCAACCCTTAATAAAAATTTTAAACCAATAATTTATAATTCAATTTACAGAACTTGTAAATATAATTCGAATAAATTCTTAACAAATGAATAATTTAATCAGAATAAAAATAAAAGATTTCCATTATAGATAAAAGCGTATTAAGTACGTAGCTTCATAAAAGTACCGAAATAATTCTAAATTTTCATAATTTGGTTTAAGAAAAGACAAATACCTCACTTTCATTATATTTTTTAAAGATTTTAATATAATAGTTAAAATAAATACTCACATCCAGCAGGGTATGAAGCTTTTGATCTTCCAAAATGGATAAAAGAAATTCCTTGTCTTTGATGGGACTGTCAGATAAACATTGTATTGTATCTAAACTATCTAGAACTACTGATATTGCACCTGAAAAGAAAAATATACATTAGTCAATAATCATCAGCAATATCTAAGATCTTTTTAATGGAAAATAATTTTACACGATTCAATTTACCTTTAATACGAAATTGTTTTCCTCTACTGAACATAAATACCAAAATCTTTTTTCAATAAAGAAATTATATAACTTAATAATGATCGAGAAATAAAACTTTTTTTTCCCTCCTGTTAACCGGATATGACGAAAAATTTCAATGTGAAACGACATGAATATAAGTTAATAATCCGAATTAACAGATTAAATCAACAGAACAGATTTCAAGTTTAGATAATTGCAAGATGGAACCCAAATAATTTTAATAATTATATTTTAAAGTATTCATGGCTACCTTCTTTCGGCTACAAAAATGAAACTAAATATTATTTTACTTAAGTATTTGTTATTGGCCAGTATTTTATCAGCAGAAATTACATTACAATGAAGATTTAAAAAATTTACATTGATTCTATTAAATACTATAAAGTTTACTAAAAAAATTATGTATAGAATTCAGTGATGTAATTACTCAAATACGTGGTTTTGCACTTTTAAATCTTTTAGCATTAATAATATTATATATATTACTTAATTAGATCCCTTTTTTTAAAAAAATAAAAATCGCTAATCAGCCTCACATATTAGCTTTTCATTCTTCCCTAATATCATTGCAACGCATGGGTTCTTCGAAAATGGTTTTCACCATGGTAGTTCTGATTTTATAGCATTTCCTTGGTTTGATTTTTTAAATGATTTTTTTATTACAGCAATGTTGAAATAATATCTGTTTTCTTACTTATGCCTATTTTTATTCAGCACCTTAGAATGTTACACTCGATATGTCTTATCACAAATTATTCTAATAATCTAATCATAAAAAAAAAAATTTACGCAGACTAGAAGAAAAAGAACACTACAAAACTAAAGCTGGAGAAAATGATCAGCGATTTTAACACCATTCATCAACACTTTATAGAGTTATTTTGAGAGGTACATGAAAATTAACCTGAAAAGAATGTTTTGCATCACATTGCGATAAGTTTCTATATGCTATGTTCTATATGGGTAAACGAAACAATTCAGACCGTTAGTTAATTACTTGTACCAAAATTAAACACTTAAAGACTTTTAAGCTTTAAATTTTTCATAAGTAGAAAAAAGTATAGATACAGTGATAGGGATTTAGTATATAATAAGAAATTACGATATTTTGAGTAGCATCTGGAATACTTTAAATAAAAACTAACCAGATATACTCATGTAATATATGTAATAACTTCTCACCTGCAGCAGTAATTTCATCTTCAATACCATAATCAGAAGTTCTGTCATTTAAAGGATCATAATAACTGTTCCATTTTGGACTTGATACAGCTGCTATTACAGCACCCTTTAAAAAATATATAGATATGACCAACAACTAAACACAAGCATAACAGGAGAAAAACCATCAATAAAAACTTCAAAGGAATCGCAGTGAATCAATAAATCATTTAAAATAAACAATTATCTTTACAATCAGGATACAGAAGTTTTCACTTATAAAACAGAAAGAAAAAAAATTTAGTTTACTTTGAAATAAAATACAACTGAATTTTTCATAACAATTTTAAATAAAGGAAAAAGGTTACATCAAGGGATAAAAATGCAATTGTTGCAACTCTATTTTCAAGACTGGTGCATACTAAATAAATGCTGAAATATAACATTATCGTATCTGCTATTTAGCACCAATATGTGTCGTTGATAGCTATATATAAATTCTAAGTAAAAAATAGCTTAAACATATAAAAAATTTCGTTAAAAATAAGCATTTTCATCTAGCAATATGGTAGAAAAAATTAACTTATGAATACGATTTCCCAAAAACTGGAAGTCAACAGTTCAAACAGGTTTGCGGTTTAATACACAGCATTTGTAGAAGATAATAAGACAGAATGCCCATGATTACAAATATAAAATGTTAACAAAAACGGATAATGTAAATATGATTATTTACATTATCTGTTATGAAAACCAGCTGTTATGAAAACCAGCATTCTCAAACAGCAATATGACAAAGCTTCCAAAATCATGAATAGCATTTTTTTTAGTTACAAATCTAACAGTTTAAATAGATTATTAATTTAATGTACAGCTTATAAAAGACAAAAACTGAATGCCCCCGATTACATAGATATGATGCTAACAAATACAAATAATCCTTAAAAACTAACACTCTCATTCAACAAAGAACCAGCAAAGAAAAAGCTTCCAAACTTATGAATATCATTTTTTCTTAATGGGAAGTCGAATAATTTAAACAATACACAACATTTATAGAAGACACAGAAACTGAATGCCCAAGATTACACACATATTTGTATAATAAAAGAATAATTCAAAATTACCATCCTCACTAAGCAATATTAAAAAAACTTCCGAATTTATGGACATGATTTTTTTTAAAAATACAAGAGTCTAACAGATTAAACAGATTCATAATTTAATACTTGACACTTGAGACAAAAAAAAAACTGAATGCCCACGATTACACACATATATTAACAAATAACATAATACAAATAATACATTCATCCAAATAATCATTAAAAGCTAACATTCTCACCCAGCAATATAGTAAAAAACTTCAAAATTTATGAGTATTTGTTTTTTTTTAATTGCAAGTCTACAGTTTAAACAGGCTAGCGTTCAATATATAACATTTATAGAAGACATAAGAGCTGAATGGCCACTGCTATATAAATCAGTAGTTATAATATTAACAAATATACCTACAGAGCATGAAAAAAAATTATTATGCTCCTGGCTTCTGAAAAATACCACTTGCTATGAATTTAAAAAACAGGGATATAATTTGCTTAAGAAATGTTTTTACATTCAAGTTCAGCACATATTACAATCATGTCCAAAAATTAAGGATAATTCAAAGTCACGCGGAAATCGAACTCTAAAATACATGTATCACCCGTAAAATGACTGCACACATCTTCAAAAACCATATGCAAATTGCAGGAAGACATCAGATGACACCGATAGTACGTCACGATGACGAGAGTGTAAGAGAGTGATGTATAAGGAATACAAGCAAAGAAGTAAAATTGTTTGCAAGCACTTTATAAGCCTTACAGTGCAATAACCGCATAGTTAAGACACGATGGATGATTTTGAATGATTTTTTGCATTTGGATCCTTTTTTACGTGGTAGAATTATCGGTCGTCTGGAGTGTGGGCGTACCCAGCTGGAAGTATCCGAGGAACTTGGAATCCCCCAAACTGTCCTCTCCAGGCTTTATAAACGATTCCAAGATGATGGTAATGTGAATAGACGTTACAGCGCAGGTGACTCCCGAGTTACAACGCCTACTGAGGACCGGTATTTGGCAGTTACTGCCAAAAGAAATTGACGGAGCACAGCATCAGACCTGTTTCGTCAGCTCTCTTCAGTCACTGGTATGACAGTTCCAAGGCAGACCGTGTACAAACGCTTAGGACAGATTGGTCTATATGATCGTAGGCCTGTCAGATGTGTTCCACCTGATGCAACTCACTGTCGCCTGCGGTTAGCCTGGAGTAGAGAGCATGCATTGTGGACATCACAACAGTAGCTTGTGTGATGTTTTCTGACGAGTCCAGGCATAGCTTGCAATCTGATTCTCGCCGGAATTTCATATGTCGAGCACCAAGAGAACATCATTGAACGACACCGTTACGTTGGTGTAGGATTGCTCGCTTGGGGAGGAATTATTCTGAGTTCCAGAACTTACTTGCATGTTCAAATTGGAACCATGACAGGCCAAATCTATCGGGACGTCATTCTGGAACAACATGTACGTTTGTTTCGGGACGCCATGTGTGCAGAATTCGTGTTTATGGATGACAACGCTCGTCCTCTCCGTGCAAACATCGTAAACGAATGCCTTCGATCGTTGGATATTACCCGTATGGACTGGCCAGCATTCTCATGGACTTGAATCTAGTAGAGCATGTATGGGACATACTTGGCAAACGAGTTGCAGGTCGTCAACCACTTCCTACATGTCTACCGGAACTTTGGAGAGCATTGCTTAATGAGTTTTGTATTATTCTCCAAGATCAGATCGAAAATTTGATACTCAGCATGCCTAGGCGTTGTACGAACTGTATTGCATCGTCTGGGAGACATACTAAGTATTAACCATCATACCAACCATGTAATATTGTATTTTGTAAATAGGTTTTTTTTTTTTTTTTTGTAATTTGCTCCTGGGAACAAAAAAAAAATCGCAATTTTCATAAATGATATCAAACATATAGCATCTTTCTTACTCTTTACCTTTTGTTTAATAAATAGGCTTTACAAATAAGTCACATTAGTTTTGCTTCTGATTCTTTCTTTTCCTGAACTTGCATTATCCTTAATTTATGGACTTGAGTATAATATGATATGCTAGTAACTTAAAAAGTTGTATTTTTAGTCCAAGCTAAAATATTATCTCAGCATGTTTTACTTTTTTTTTCTCGCTTTTTTTACTTTTAATTCATTTCTAGGGTTGCCACTGAAATCTGAAAAAAAAATTCCCTATGTTTTCCCTGTATGAACACATAGTATAAGGGGAACAACACGAAGAGCACTTATGCACTATCTATAATAGAATAATAATACCACTTGGCTATTATGGGTAGAAAAGGGAAACAAGCAACAATTCAACGTTACCTGAAATAATACATTAAATGCATGTTTTATTTATATGCAGAAAAAAATCAATTCCTTTTTATTCATTGTCTGGAATTTAGCAAGACAAAATGTTAAAGGAAAAAAGATATTGATAACTTACCTCATGCTCTCACATTTTAAGTCACTCAAAATTAAGGACTCGATTGAAATAAAATCCAAAAAACATTCTTGCTATCATAATACAAACTATTTAATGATTACTCAACAAAAACACTGAATAAGCTTTTTTTTTCTCTAATACATATATTGATGCATTGATTTCTCCAGCTTCTGCAGATTTTTCAGTCATCAATTTCCTTTTTTCCTTTTGAAACAATTTAATTTCCAAAGTCTCTGTGTTTTTTTGTTTTTCTCCCCCCCCCCCTAAGGTTTTTTTTTTTTTTTTTTTTTTTTTTTTTTTTTTTTGCTTTTCTTAAATGTCGTAATACATCAAATGCGCTAATTCTGCATACTAAAGCGAAATATTTAAAATACTTAATACTTCCATAAAAGTTTATGGGATAATACACAGATCAATTAATGAATCTAGTTTCAGGTTTCCTACAAACATATCATTGCTGAAACTAAATCCACTTTTGACAGCCTCACTACCATGTGACAATACATGAATTATTTCAACGATTTTTCCAAAATCAGGAAATTCTTTGGACTTCAAAACTAGAACAGAAATCTTCCAAATAAATAGAATTCATGAAATTAATCAAAATGGTTTTTTTTACTTTAGTTTTTTCAAGAAAATCAAGGAATCTGCAAATTTTGAACATGCAATGGGAATTTGTACTTTCGAATAGAGAAGTTGGAGTAAATCAAACATTGGCTTTTTACATAATATTGCATTGTTTTTCAATAAACATCGATTTAAATAAGATGCAGCTTTTAAAAACCAGGAAAATTTTTTAGACATGCATTAAATTTTTATTTTTATTTTAGCTTCATTCATCACAAATATAAACCACTCAGCTTTTTAATTTTCAATACCTCAACTAATATTCAAGTAGCCTATAGTCACTGCTCTAATGTCGGTATTTTTTCGCAGTCTTGGATACTGAGCTGATCTATGCAGAAAAGGGCAGTAAGTAGAAAAGGGATAAGTTTCCGCGGCTTAGAAGTCACAAATGGTGTTTTTTTTTTATTATTATTATTATTGTTGTTGTTTTTTGTTTTTAGAGTTATAGTGACGACCTTTTACTTTTGCACTGTTTGAAGAGATCGAAATTTTTTAGAAGGAAAAAAAACTAAGAAATTTAAAATTACCTGTGATTCCTCTGTTTTTAAGGGTAATTTCTAAATTTCAATTTTCGCTGCTTTATAAATTATTTTAAAATTATCTGTATTTTCTCAATGACCCCGACGGCGTCGAAACCTTAATCTCTATGTATCAAATAAATTAAAAATTTTGGTATCATTTTTAAATTATCTATTGCCACATTTTATTTTGAAAAGGCGATAGAGTAAATTATGCCGAATGACATTTCAGGTTTTGGAAAATGGAAATGTAAAAGATTAGAATTTTTCTTAAATTAATTATTTTTCAAAACAAAGATCTTTCGCATCAAAGTTTATAAAGGAAAAAGTTTCATTGCGATGGAAAAAAAGGTCTCTATAAATAAAAGTTTGCTAATACTTATTATTATTGCAAATGTGTCGCCAGAGAATATGAAAGATTAGGATAAGACATACATAGAGAAACATATCAAGAAAAATGTCCGATAATGAATATATAAAACATGCCGAAGGCAAGAGGATACTTAAAAGAACAAAAATTATATTCAAGGCATCAAGAGAGGGTTAAAAAGAACAAATTGTACTTAATCTGGTCAAACACTGTTTTATTGACAGTTTTCAAAAACAAAAGAAGGAATAAAGTTTCAATACTTATTCTCATAAATTACAAAACTTATAAGACAAAAGGTATTATTTCATTTGATCAGCAATGTATGAATACCTTCGAAAATATGTCAGTTAAAAAGAAACGACATTTTGGCATATTTGTATAAATACAGTAGCCCCAGGAGAAAGAGAAAATCCAAACCATTAGAAATTTTATTTCTCTTCACCCTGAAATCCTTATATTTATGGCAATATATAATACAAAAACAATGCATTACTCCATAAAAACCGATACTTGTAGATTTTAGTGCAAAACCATAAAAGTAACTTGTTTAATACTCAATATCTGAATGAAAAAGAACGACCATTCAAAGAAGTACAAATATCTTAACATATGATTTAAAACTGAATTTAGAAGTGTAACAGAGGTAATTTCTTACAAGATGTTACTGAAAAATAATAACTTCTGAATATTATTTATCACCAAATCCTTCACATCGCTACTTCTTTCTTGATCTGTATTGTAGAAAAACTGCAATTCCACAAGAGGTTCTAATCCGATGAGAAATAGGAAGTGCTGATACTCAGGCATGAACACCCCCTTTCTTAAAATGGAGACTCCCTGAATTTATTCATCACAGGTAAGCTCCACTTTAAGAACGGGCACATTCCTGCTTATCCAGCAAGTATAAAGAAC
This sequence comes from Argiope aurantia, assembly GCA_026543865.1. Lineage (NCBI taxonomy): Eukaryota > Metazoa > Arthropoda > Arachnida > Araneae > Araneidae > Argiope > Argiope aurantia. The sequence continues at coordinate 7,116 of JAPMOR010032570.1, read as the reverse complement.
ATTTGACGATGGTTCTATACAAAAGTTTATGAACATTTTTGCTTCACTTTCATTCAGCAGAATGCAGTGCTCATGAATAATTTGTTAAGTAATATTTAAAGATTTGGTTTTTATAAAGCTGCTAAAAAATTTAAAACTCAGTAAGAAATAGCATTAAAGTTATCTATATTTTTACAGAGGCATTATCAATAAACAATCCGTTCAGAAATATAGTATAAAAGAAGCCTTTGAAAGAAAAAAAAAGAGCTTACTTCATCAGACACATCAAGTGCATGTAAATATAAAATCAAATTTCATCTCATTAAAATTTCATATGAAATAAACACAATAAATAAGATCTTATTTCATCAAAATAATTCATAGGTATTCAATACAAAATCAAGATTAATCTTATCAAAATTTCATATTAAACACAGGAACACAAATGTGTTTTTTTTAAATCTAAACTTACGAAGTTGTATAACTGTCACAAAGTTTTAATAATCTCTTTTAACTTGCACGGCTTAGGCATTTAACACAGAAGGCAAGGCGCATCTTTAGTTTACATCACCAGAGACTAATGAAGAGTGAATCCCTTTCTTAAAGTGATGACGCCCTGAATTCATTCAGCACAGGTAATCTCCACTTTAAGAACGGATGCATTCCTGCTTATCCACCAAGCATGAAGAACAAGCCGGCTGGTTATGAAGAACAGCATCTCCACATTCTTGCTTCACTTTATCTAAGCAGAACACAAAGCTTGCAAATAACTTGTTCATCGATAATGAATTTTTTTTTTTTTTATAAAAGCTCCAGAAAAATTTTACAGCTTTAAAAATGCATAAGATGTATTATAAAGAGTGATTATTACGTTACGAGGTATTATAAATATAAATTCCATTTAAAAGCATATCAGTGTAAAAAATGCCATTTCAAAGAAAAAACAAAGACTTACTTCATCAGAAACTTCAAAGGCACTCAGATGAAAAAACCAAGATTCGTTTATCAAAATTTTATATGAAATAAACACACCACAAATAAGAGATTACTTCATAAGAAATTCTTAAAGGCTTTGAGATAAAATTAAGTTTTATATCAAAATTTTATATGAAAAAAACACACATACACACAAGACTGCAGCTGTTTTTTTTTTTAAATATTAACTAACGAAGTAATATATATATCATCTCACAGTTATTGTCGATTCTTTCTGTAACTTAACAACTTAAGTTAAAATAGATGAAAAGATGAATCTTTCGCTTCCATCAATTGCGACTCATAAAGAATGAATTCCTTCCTTAAAATGAAGACGCCCTAGATTCATTTACCACAGGTAATCTCCACTTTAAGAACGGATGCATTCCTGCTTATCCACCATGCACGAAGAACATTTTGAAGTATAGCTTGTCCACATTCTTGCTTCTAAGTAGCACGCAAACTTACAAATCACTTAACGACTGATGTTTGAAGATTAGAAAAGTTTAAAAGTTTTATTAGAAAAGTTTAAAAACAAATTTAAGTCTTAAAAATACATAAAATGCATCATTAAGAGTAGCTGAATGTAAATAGAAGTGTTATAAATACCATTTCCATTCAAAAATATAAAAGATTTTAAATATTAAAAAAAAACAAGATTTTACTTTATCAAAAACGTCAAGGGTATTCATAACTAAAATTGCAACATCAAAATTCCATATGGAATAAACACATCACAAATAAGAGTTTACTTTTTCAGAAAAATCAAGGACATTCACATATAAAATCAAGTTTTAATTAATCAAGATAAAATCAATTCTTCGTCTTAAAAAAATTACATACGAAGTGTATAAGTCATAGAATTTTCATCAATTTCTTTTCTAACTTGAAAGGCTGATTGATGTATAGATGAAAAGACGCCTCTTTCGCTTGCATCAAATGTGACATATAAAGAGTGAATTCCTTCCTTAAAATGAAGACGCCCTGAATTCAATCATCACAGGTAATCTCCACTTTAAGAACGGATACATTCCTGCTTGTCCACCATATTGAAGAATACTCTGGCATGTCTTATGAAGAACTGTTTATCCACATCCTTGCTTCACTTAGTCTCCACTTAGAATGGTTACAAAATTTTTTGACTGATATTAGAAGATTTGTTTACTGTACAAAAGCTTCAAAAAAAACACAACAACATTAAAACTTAAAAATATATAAGATGCAATTATAAAAGTGGATGTATGAAAATAGAGGCGTTATAAAAATACAAATGCAATAAAAAAGGGGGGAACAATTTGAAAAAAGACCACAAAGCTCATTTCACCAGAAATTTCGAGGGCATTCAGATATAAAATCAATATTTATCTCATTAAAATTTCGAATAAAATGAACACATGGTCACAGATGATTTGATTGATTTAAACATGCTGAGAAGTATAACACTCAAAGTTTTAATTGATTTTTTATGATTCGTACGACTTGCATATTTAAAACAAAAGAGAAGACATTTTTCGTTTACATTAATTGTGACACATAAAGAGTTAATTCCTTCCTTAAAATGGAAATGCCCTGAATTTCTTTATCACAGGTAATCTCCACTTTAAGAACGGATACATTCCTGATTATTCCCCCAAACATGAGAGCAATCTGACGCTGGCTATGAAGAATAGCTTATATCCATATTCTTGCTTCACTTTATCTCAACAGAACTGAACGTTTACAAATAACTTGTTGACTGTATTTAAAAATTTGCCTTTTTTTATATAAAGGCTCCGAAAAAAATTTTTAAGCACAAAAAAGGTCTCGTTAAGAGTGGCTACATGTAAATACAGGTGTTATAAACATCCATTTCCTTTAGACACACAAAACTGTAAATAAAGTTATTTGAAAGAAAAAAACAAGAAACTTCATTCAGATACTTCGAGGGCATTCAGATATAAAATAAAAATCCATCTTATTAAAATTTTATATGAAATGAACACAACATCACACACACAAAATAAAAGAAAAGATGCATTTTTCGTTCAGATAAATTTTAACTCGTGATGAGTGAATTAATTTTAATGGCTTTTTTATAATTTTAAAAAATCATAGAATAGAAAATAGAAAATTTCTAAAAAAATTTGATTGTTGTATGAACAGTTACAATGAAAACTATTACAGTTTGTAACATTAATAATTTTAAAGTTTCAGTTTATTTCAAACAGTTTGTCTCAGCCTGTAAATGCACTTGGATTGCAAAAATTTTCACACTAGAGTAGTGTAATCCCCCCCCAATACAAAATGGGCATTTTTTTTTAATTACATGAAAAATAGTTATTAAAATGCAAAAAAAAAAAAATTCAAGATGTGTCAAAACTTGAATATTAAAACTATTCAAATCTTACAAATAAAAATGTCGTCAAAAAATAAAAGTTATCAGAGTACTATTTCGTCCTTCCAAGAAAAGAAGAATAACTTTTAACAATACTTTTTTATACTAAAAAGATTCTCGCGTCAAATTTTATTAAAAAAAATAGGCCATACATATATCAAACTTTATTATACTTATTGAAATTTGTAAATTTCCGCTGAGAAAAAAATAACAAAGAAAAAAGTAAGGTTTTAAAAATCTGATATGCATAATGAATTGGATTCTACCCCAAACTTTGGTTATCATCGCAGAAATAAAAAGTGAGCTTATTCAATCTTTGTATATAAAACAGTCAAAATTTGGGTAAATCGATAGCACAAGAGTTTCTATCATATGTACAGGAAAAAAAGTCAGCTTTGTTTTAATTCTTTTTAAAAAATGGGAGAATGTCATCTTTCTACATTTCTATAAGCGGCGATTAGATATATCTTCAAAAGTAAATTTTTCGCGGCCATTTCTTGAAGTTCCCCACGATGTACAGCCAATAAAATGAGATATTATAAAAATCATTTCTTTTAATATATTTCTTAAAAAGTAATTCTTCTAGAAATGACCAAAACAAATTACGACATTTTACGACAGATTTCTTTCACACAATACCACAAACAAGCATAGAAATTATACAAATTTAAGAAAAAATAAGCACTATGAACATTTAAGACAGTAAAAAGGGATCATTAATTTTCATTCTTAACGCAAATTGAAATATTAGAGAAGAAAATCGGAGCATTTGTTGATATTACATATTCAATTTCGGAATTATACAACTTAAACTTTACACACATACACACAAATGTTTTTAAGAAGTTTGTAACAAACTCAAGTATTTTAAAAATGAGAATAGTGAGATCAAACAGTATGCAAATTACATCAAAATAATATGTATCATAAAAATAAATATGCATTGCATCATTATACAGAAAGTAACATTATATAAGATAGAATAGAAAAAGATTTAGATATCAGTAAATTGAAAAGTTAAACGATGCAATAAAGTATTTTAATTACAGAAGTAATTGTCTCAGCTGCCGAAAATAAAGCAATTGAATTGTGATAAGGTATGCCTACTCCTATAATTCACCGTTTTTTACACTCCATCGAAAAAAAAAATTTTTTAATTCCTTTACACTTAAACATATTTGTGCGGACAGCCGATTAAAAAAAAAACTGAATTTTTTAAAACTTTTTAAAGTATTACATGAAATAAATAAAATAAAAAAGTATTCATAAGTTTAATAAATAATAAAAAAAATTAATGAAATTAAAATACAGTTTCAAAAACACAAATGTATTGAAAGTCAAATGCTTATTCCAGTTTCCTTTCCTCTCCTTTTTTTAGTACATATGATCCCGAATTTTAAAATTTTATTTTATCGACTTCAGACAATCGAAAGCAATTATCATAGAAAGCCATTTTAATTTAATTTTTTAAAAAATAATAAAATACATTTCATCAACAAACCTTTAATTTCCTTCTAGCATTAAACCTTTTGAGTTCTTCCACAGTCTGAGAAAGATGCCTTTTAGGAGCACATCGTTCTCTACCCTTAAAAATTTCAAAAATATATATATAAAAAATGAAAAATAAAAATGTATGCAAAGCTAGATTGCACTAAATTGCAATCTAAAGCGAAACCTAAGAAAATCAATTCAATGCGATAATAGCCTGTCTACTATACTAAAGAAATATATCTCACCTTGATCCACCAATGTTGTAAAGCTTCTTCTACAGTTATTCTGCACATAGGATCAACTGTGAGCATTCTGCGAATCATATCTTTCGCAAAATCACTTACGGAATCCCAGTGCCGCCCAGAGAGCTGCAAGTACAAATCTTATTTGAAATTCGTTTAAAATACAATAATTTTGTTATAAATAGAATCTAGAAAGACTCGAAAATTAGAGAAATCCAATAATCGAATTTAATGGATGACGTATACAGGAAGCCCGTTGGCACAAATAAAAAGTTAGTAACATATTTAAAATATTTTTCCGTTATATAACGCAATCAATACAATGCAGAAATAGTACAATAAAATACGAGTAAATAATTTAAAAGGTGAAAGTTATTTTCAAACGCTGTAATTATTTATATAGCATATCGTTAAATTAAAGTTATTCTGAACTCAGACGCATTAAAAGGAAATGCAAGAATTTAGTTTGCTTTCCATTGTCCTCTCACTCACCCTCATATAATCAGAAAGCAAAATTTAAAAATAAATAATTTTGCAATTGGTCACATATTCTAAAGCTAATTTAATAGTAAAAGAATCAATTAAACTTTCTCAAAAGTACAATAATCTAATCTGACCTCGCATGTCAAACAATTGAAACCACGACATAATAATAGATTAACATTCAGATAAAAGCATAACAATTTCTCACTACATTCCATTTTCCAAAAACTAATTTTAATAATAAAAATGCACAAAAATTTTCAAATTGTTTCATTTATTATAATGCATTCTAAATAATCATTATCTTGTATATAAATTTTTGACATGCAATTCTTTGAATATCCCAAGGAATAATAAAGTTATTTTTAATATTTTAAATATAATAGTAGCAAAATGAATTTTAATAAACATTTTTTTTAAATGTTGTGCAGTATAATTAGAGAAATTATAATCTAGGGAACCAACAAATTGAAAAATTTCTTTTTGTTTGGCTTAACCCAAGTTTGTGTAAAAATTTAAAAACTTTCTACAGTTGATACTGTTGTTGGTTAAATGTTTCCGATTCAATTCTCATCTGACCATTTTGTCATCTATCTCTTCATTAATTCTTTTTTCTAAGAATTCCTTTTTGAGTTCCATACTCACATTTCGGTTTGCTCATCTGGATTAGACTAAAAATTCTGTTTCTGTAATTATATTTCCTCAAAGGAAAAGAATAATACATGCGTACTGACTAATTCAAGGTTTACAAAATATTTATATTACTATTAGTACACTTTTTTTAACTCCATTCCATTCAATAAATTGTTGGAAAAATGGAACTTGAATACATTTATTTTAATATAAATACCAAAAAATTAACAAGAATTAAAATTGAATGCGGAAATACCAAAACTATTGCATTTCGCACGTTAATATCTACTAATACGTCTTATTTAACAAGTGAAACACACATTTTACATTACAACTTAAGAGAGCAATATTAGTGAGATATCAGGTAACATCTGTCAGAGATGTAGAGTTCAGGATGCAAAAAACTTGGTCATACCGTAACTCCTAAACAAAATCAGTTTTCTGGATATTGTCTTGGAGATAATACGTTTTAACTGCTATTTGGTCATTAGCAGCAGTCCTATTTTTTTCCGCCATTAGGGAAACATGTCCTCATGAAGTATGCTTTCCCTTCCACGGAATCCTGCTTGCTTTTGCCCACTCTTTAGCCTTCATTGTGGGAAAAAATTCTTGGCCGAAGCCAATTACTCTACCCGACTTGAATAGCATTTTGTCTTGCCTTGAGAAGACAAATTGTTGGCATTATTATCTGACAAATGATGTAGATAATACTTATCAAAAATAAAAAATTACAGTATTACTTTCAAAACCCAACAATGCGATCCCCCCCCCCAAAAAAATTTATTGCCTGCAATTACAAATAAGTATACAATATGAGTAGGTACAATTGTTTTTATACAACTAAAATAACTTGGCCATTAATATATTTGTATAGTTAATTCTTCCAAAACTGTTGGGCTTTCTGAAACGCAGTGTTATAAATCGTCAAAATATTTATAA
>JAPMOR010032569.1:155206-215172 GCA_026543865.1 Argiope aurantia | reverse complement strand
CTCTTGTGAAGAGACTATTTTTAAATAATGCATACAATGATCACCTTATAAAGATAAAATTTCGGCTGCAAACAAGAAAATACGGTTATCACTGTCGAATGCAACTATATTTAAAGAATTATGATTGATACAAGGGCTTTACTTTGAATGGAGTAGAGTTCATGTTATCGAATTTACGAACATTGAAAGTGCAAGGCTTGTTGGGCCTTTGGAAGCACGGCAAAGGATTGTAAAGATAGGTACAATCCTATTTGTGACTACTGCAGTCAGTTCAAAACTACAAATCACTTCTATAGAGTACCAAAGTGTAAAAACTATAAAATAGCCAATGAAAATTATAAAATATATCCAATGAAAGGTTTAAATTAATTATAAAATAGCCAATGAAAAGTTCAAGTTAAACTGGAGCACCAAGCATAATGTGTTTGATAGAAATTTCGAATCTTATTTAAGGTGAGGGAATATTGTAATTAAACGTAAAGATTAAAGAAATTAAGGAATTCTTAGGAAAACAGATTAGCTTGAATCATTCTGAGGTTGCCCATTCAATTACTTTTTAGCGAGTCAATGAATTAGAAACTCAATTACTCGTATATTAACATAATAGAACCCTATATAAGCGAAACAGAAACCTTGAGGCCTTGCTCCAAGGGGAAAATGTTTGGCTTTTAAAAAAAATAAACCCTTTATAGTTGTGTTTAGTTCCGATCTTAAAGTTTACACAAAATTTAAAATCGGTCATATTATTGTTTTGAAACTGAATTTAAAAATTTTATCTTAAACATCAGAAATGTTTTCTTTCCACCTCAATATAAAATAGACGATTCTATTAACTAACTTTTATCACTGATGGTTTTAACTTTCTTCCTGAAACGTAGAGCTATAAAAACAAATATTATAGAGAAAAAATTGTTGAAGATTTAAAAGACGGAATTTATTTTCGATATAAGGGAGCTGTGATTTCCTCTACAACAATAAAGGGATTGAGGGGTGCCTTGGATCATTTTTCCTTTCAATTAATGACTGTTCTATAAAGATTTTTATTTTTAAAAAATTATATTAATAAGCCGTTTTTTAAATGAAAATTAAGAAAAAAACATATTGAACCTTTTATGTCTCAACTGAGTATAATACCATATACTCAGGCAATTGATGCTGGTTTCGAACATATTATGGAAGTACGTTCCAACATTTCAAAGGGAAGAAACCCAAAATATGGTTTTGAATCTTGAAATGATTAATCCAGAATCATGAAAAATTTCACTCATAAATTATAAAAAATGTGTGATTAATAGGTTTAAATTACACTGAGGAAGTGGTCCATGCTGTAGGCTCTACCTGTAGAAGATTCCGGGCGGAGTGCAGGAAAGAATTATCATCAGGTAACCGTAGGAAATATTTTGTGCCATGATGTCGATGGATCTACGTGCATTCAAAACAGCGTTTGAAGAAACAAGAAAAGCCCTGAAATTGCTGTTTACCCTAACGGAGATCAAAAATTATCAATTAGTGATAAATTCAAATATTTTTCTATTACTCTTTCCTCAGACAATTAATAAACTTGTGAATCTTCTGTGCCGGAGTTGGTGATAGTAGGGGTACTGACTGAAATGGAATTGAGTCTAATAATTAATAGACTTATAAAAAGAAAAGTTCCAGGCCTTATATGTTAGATTATAGAATATATGCATACATTTGCAATTTTAGTAATACAGTTTTAACTACAATTTTTAATACTTTCTTTAGACGCCATTACTTTCCAAGACCACACGGGAATGCCAGAGTGACCTTTTTCCAAGATCACGGTAAAGATATTGAGAAGTGCGATGCTTACCGACTAAGCAAAAATGAATTGTTAGGAAATGGTAGAAGTTAAGTCGATTTACAATAATTAAATTCATAAATAATAGAGAGACCCGGCATAATGATCTGATTGCTATTGATATTAAATCCGCTATTGATAGTATAGACTCGCCGGTTTTATTCAAAATAATAGATTCTTATTTCATCCCAAATTTTTATAGAAAAATATTTATTTTCCGCTATTTAATTAAAAAAAATGAAATTTTTGTCGATGGTTCTCTTATTACTAAAAGATTTTGTCCAATGATTTTATCCTCAAGTTTCAGTATTTGCACCGATATCATGGAATGTTAAAATAATCCAGTACTAGAACTCAGCAGGCAGTGATATTTAATTACAACTCTTTGTGGACGGTCTGGTTCTTATCTCAAACTCTAAAACTGGAAATAAATTAAAGCAGAACAGTAATAAAATATTGAAGCTCTTAAAGTTAAGTTAAAGTTCTGAAATTAAATAGTTATTAAGGAGCTTAAAGAATTGAAACTGAAATCATCGACTGATAAGCGCCCGATTATAGCTATATAACTTGTCCTAAGCTTGAATAGAGAAAGGTCTGGTCAAAGGAATTTTAAGAGAACACTTTTTTTAAAATAGATTATACAAAACGTTGATGTAAGATAATAGTCTGAAATATTTAGACCTTCATTTAAGCCATCCAATGTTTTAAACTTACTCAAAATTTTAATAGAATTCCGCAAGCCAACTTCAGCATTAAGCGAACTGCATGTAATTATATTTTTGCTGTTACCCTTATTTTGATTGATGCATATTTGGAATTTGTATTTGCTTTTGATCTCCCCACTAACACACTATGGGCCAATGACCCATTCGGGTGGATTGAATCCGTGTATATGTTAATTTTTTTTAAATCTAGGCGAGGAGGCGAATGATAGAAAAATTTGATTGATGGTGTTTACTGACGCTAAAACCATTCTTGATTATGGAGCGCGGGACATAAAGAATAAGTAAACATATAATTCATAAAAGAAAAATGTGGTCATGTTTTGAAAGGTTGATTAAAAATTATGTTCAATATCAGAAGTAATTTATTTACTAATTTGCATAAAAAAAACTGTTGTATAGGTTTCGAAACATTAAAAAATGAGCAATATCATATAAAATAAGGAAACCAATCATTTTTAAAAAGATAATACGATGAGAATGAGAATGAAGCACTTTACGAAGAATGTCTTTTAAAATAATGAGAGAATCATGAAAACGTTGAGAATTAAAACGTGGGCATTCCATAAGAATGTGACGAACTGTCATTGAGTATTGGTATACAGTACATCGAGGGGCGGGCTTCTCCAATAACAAATGCCCATGTGTGAGTCTTAAACGGGTAATAATTGTAACCATTTTTCTATTAGTTCAACTGCGCCAAAAGTTCATGTACCATTTGATGGAATGAAACTTGTTCGTCTCTTTGCAGTCCCAATCTGTTTGCCATTCGAAATTAAAGATGGTTTTTATATATCTTTTGATGTCGTTAAAAGGAACAGCGTCATTTAAAAGAATGGTATCGGATTTCGCTGCCTCATCAGTCAATTCATCGCCAGGTGTGCGAGGGCACCCAGCGAAATAGGAGTGAATAGCCTTCACATGAAAGACGATCGTGCAATTCAAGAATGTTAAAAGTTAAGGGATGACTGAAACAATTGAGGGATGTCTAGAACTCTAAAACAATGAGTCTGAATAAATAATATAATTGTCGGGAGGAATATTAGAAATTAAATGGTAGAAAGGAGATTCTGTTTTTTAAACACAATACATTACTTGACTAACTATTGGACAAGAAATGATTATTTTTAGATAAAAATTATTATGAAAATATTGCAAAGATATGAATTAGCATCCTATTTTAAATACAGGGTAGTTATAATTAAATTTCCACTTGGAAATGACCATACAAGGAAAACTACTGGACCAAATTTTATCAAACTTGGTAATAGTTTAAAGAAAATCAAGGTTTAGGAATTTCTTTGCCTTAAAAAAAAAGTTCAAAAACTCCCCCCCCCCATGGGTAAAATGGTGCTGTATGAAATATTGTTAAGAAAAATAGGACAGGAAGACAATGTGTTTAATTAACGATGTTGCATACCGCACCATTTCCCCTCTAAAGGTGATTTTTTGAACTTTTCTTTGGCGGTAAAGAAATTCCTATGACCATCTTTAAACTATTACCAAATTTGATAGCATTTGGTCCAGTAGTTTTCTTTTTATGATCATTTCAAAGTGGAACTTTAATTATAACCACCTTGTATTTTAACTATAAAATGTCCAATATGGGTTACGTAATGATTCAGCGCAAAATTAAAAACGCAGCATGCCTAAATAACGTTATAGCTATCACACAAAGGTTTTCAAAGTAAAAATATATCATGGCACGAATTAAAAAATTAATAGGAAAATCTGCATAAAAATTAAAGTTGAAGATAATCAGAATCCCCTTGGTTCATTATTTTTTAGCAGCAATTTAATGCTTAAAACTGTTTTCAATTACTTTTTAAAGGATAGAACCTTTTTAAAGATCTTTCATCTTTATTATTTACTTTTTTTATCACGAACAAAAAAAAAAGAAAAAGAGTAGAGTTCTATCTTTAAAAGCATTCCCTTAGAAACAAATTCAAGTTCATTGATTTTTTTTTTTCCTAGAGATTATTTTCCCTCGGAACATATTTCACAGCAAAATGGCAACCTGGATTTCTTTACTCCTTTCCGAGATCTTTAACTGGTTCGGCTGTCAAATGAATCCTTTTGAAATCGGAAAGGAGGGGGAAGCGGAAAGACAAAAGTTAAAAATGGCCGGGAGAAAACTTTTTCCCTCTGCTTTATCCCTCCGTCTTTTAATATGTCGGCAGTAACGATGAATAACGAGCGCGTTTTTTCCGAATCGATTCAGAAGCTGATGGTTACACTTACAGCATTCAATATTCTAGCTGCAGATATAGATATATGTTTGTGTTGTGTATATATTTATATTAGGGATAAGAAAGTATTCGCCTTCAGAAGTGCGAAATCCGTACTTGAGAGGCTTCTTTTTTCCATTTTATCCTTCCATTCTACTAAGCGCCTCCAAAATGCCCATCGTGCCAGGTACTCCCATCAGGTGCCTATTTGGAGAGAGAAACTTGTTTCAAATAGATTTTCTTTTTCTTAACAGTTCCGTTCCTTTATCAGAATTTATGAAATGTGTTTGATTGGAAGCACGTCCGAATGGAAAATATGCGACATCCCAAACTATCATTCAGTTTTGAAGAGCGGAAAAGCTTGAGAAGGACTTCGACGTTTTAAACCACGATCAGATCTTGATCACGCAACTCCCTCTCCAGTTTCGAACACCACTTCCAACTTTTTCGGAGAAGCCGTGATTTCACCATCCACTTTGGTGAGTGCGTAAGAAACAGCAGAAAACCCCTGAAGTCCATGGAAAGACAGACACTCTAACGAGTACAATAGCATACTTTTGATAAGCTACTTTTATAATTTTTCTTACATGTAAATAAAGGAGCTCATTATAATGCATTCATTTTATAATTAATGCATTTTCTTTCGAGTCATTGTTTAAGTCTTAAGTATCAGAAGTTTATTTTTTACAGCATCTTCATTTCAACATTCCGTTTGGAAATCCAACTGTTGTTTTATGGATAAAAATATCAGCAGATAACAAAAGATTTCTTGTTTTAGTGTTTTTATTTAGTTTAAAATACGCAGGTTTTCTAGTATTCATTTAAGTTCTTTGACTTTCATTATTTGTCGTCAAATTCTGTTATTTTAAATCTCTATTGAATTACTGAAGAGATATTTATTTCGTCAAAATGCGTCCTAATATAAAATACATCGCTATTCAAAGAACGGATCAAACTGATTAATTAAAGGTGATTGAAACTAGTTCTAAACAATTTTGCAGCTTTATATTCGGATTATTGACGCAAAATTTCTTTATATTCAGATGTATTGAAAGGATAACTATGTTTAGAACATTTGATTGTTTATGTCAGCCAAGCGTTTCGAATAATTATCTCTTTAATGTCAGTATTGATCTTCGGATTAAAAAAGATACAACGTTGACTCACATGATCCACTCACTTTATCGTTAAAACTCCTTTTAATTGGCTGATTAATTGCAAAAGTATTTGGAACTTTGGCCTGATTTCGTCAAGGCATGTTCTAGAGGTCGAAATATTTATTTAATTAAATTTGCATTCCAATGCGAGACAGAAGTGGGAAGATTCCTTCAGTGCGTTGGATTAAAGAATATTAATTAAAGATTTCACGTGTTTTGGGAAATGCGATTGCCGAAGTGCGATCGGAAATGCTTTCTTTTGCCGTACGATGGAGAAATTTAAGTTACGTAATTTCGAGAATTCAGTCATCTGAAAAATAGATATCAACTATTTGCAGAAAATGCATATTCTCCATTTTTATATACTTTTCAAGGAAAAAAAGCATGTTAATTTATGATGAAAGGTATACTTAAAAATCTAAACATTTTAGACCAGTCTTTACAAATTATTAATAATTACTTCAAACTTTCAGCAAAATAAGATATTAATTCATCCTTTTATGTTCAAGAAAATACGAAAAAACGTTTTTCAGAGTATGAAGTGTTTTAATCTCATGATTCTGAAGTTTTGTAGATTTATAGGATTGCTATGAAGCATAATATTAGAAAGATTCCAGGCTTTTGACTATTAGAGAAATCTTGCACCGTTATAAAATAAAATACCAAACAATCCTTATAACATCACAAAAAGAATGTCATCAGTTCTGCTTTCTCAATACGGACAGCAACAGTTATTTGCTGAAACCCTAACTGTAACTAATGCTAAGGTAATTCATAGTTAACAGAATTACTCTCTCAAAAATATCTAAAAACATTAATTGCCATTGCTCCAAAAGTTTTTCATTTAATTTCGAAAAGTTTACTTCTATTTGTTAACATTGGAAAGTATATAGTATGTTGTTACTATTTATACAAAAAGTGCCTTCATTTTGGCATTCAGTTAGAAGACCATTTCAATGATTTAAAACTAATACGAATGTGTCAGAAATGAAAAATTAAATGAATTATAGATACGAAAAATAGTTATTATTCATCTGTACATTTAAATCAGTCGTTTATACTTTCTCATTGCCTGCACATCCATGCTTATTTTTTCTTACAAAAACTGATTGCGATTGCTTTTATTAATGTTTTTATTAAATATTTGAAAGCAATTTCAGCTTTATACATGCTCCTTTTCTATTTACTCAAAGGATATTTTTCTTTTCCAAGATTTTCAATAATTTCCGTGTTTTTAATGTGATTTTTTTTTTTCGCAATAAGATGAAAATGAAAACAATTTCCAGAACTTCGAAGTCCAGTCCACTTCTTTCACACTGCTCTTAAAAAGGAAGATTTCATTTTCTGATGACATAAAAAGAAGCATTTATCCACAAATTAGTATGTAACAGAAAGAGTAAAGAGAAGCCATAGTTTGAAGTCGTATCACAGCAATTTCAATCTATGGCTAGTGTCAACGCAGAATCATGATACCAAGAGTATACCTCTTTTGCATCTCATTTTCTTTGAGTAAATGCAGCGTTTGGTGAACTATATCAAGAGCATTTCTAATAATGCAGTGCATATGCATTAATTAAAGAAGTATTCAACTAAATGCATTAGTAAAAACATTCAATGAAGCATTCTGAAGCTTTCGTCTAATGACTTGTTTACATTTGAATGTTGGTATTCTACAATAAGTATTACTAGCAGTTTCTATGCAACGTATACTAACGTTTTGCATATATAGAAAGAGAGATTGTAACAAATATGCAAAATATTCTGATAGTTTTTAATTTTGGGAAACTTTTCAGGACAGCGAAACAGAATACTTATTCGTCCATTTGAATCTTTTTTGTAGAAAAAGAAAGACTTGGTAAATCTGGTAAAAGTTTCAGCACAATCCATCAAAATATGATAAGGTTATTTTATAAAGTTAGCTCTTTGTTAGCAAAAGTAAAATTATTAGCGTTTTTATGCGGCTTCTAAACTCGTAACTCAAATATGTATCAGATAAATTTTTTGCGAGTCAGCGTTATCTTGTTACTTAAGAGATTCAGTCAAACTATGGAAGGATAAATTATATATTTTCCATCATTATAAATATTAGAGATCTTATAACGATAAAATGCCATGTTCAATGAATTCATATAAATCAGGAACTACAAAAAAATATGAAGATATATTTTGCCGTTACAATGAAGATAATAAAGAAGAAGAATAAAGAAGAAAATAATAAATCAGAAGAAGGGGGAGAAATAACGGTTGATAGTAAAAATGTCAATTACTCTGGCATCAAATTTATAATAAAAGTAAGCGATTTTCAAAACATTGTTACTTTTTAGATAATATAGAAGTTCCTGCAATTAGTATTGAGTTATAGAATATTTTGTTTATAATCTTGGGATGATTAATACTTTTGTTTAAATGTACGAATAGTTCAATTGAAGTACAGGGTTAGCAAGAAATAAGTTACCCTCTTCAAAGGGCCCTAAAATGCGTTCTATTGATCCAAATGTGATAGATTTTGAATTACAGATTATTGAGATGACGCACTTTACATTTATTAAATATAAAAAAAATTTAGTACAAAAATTAACCCTTACGTGGCGTTGTAATACACTTAAAACCATTTAATATGGTTTATAATTGTTAAATAAAGTAAAATTAAAATTGCTTAATATGCCCTCCTCCATTTTCAAAAATATGCTCAAATCGGAGAACCATATTTTCTATAGATGAATGACGTCAGTCTGCCGGAATACTAAGAATATGGCACCGAATGTTTTCCTTCAGAACTGGTAGTGATGATGGCCTTTGACGGTAGATATTGTCCTTCAAATAACTCCACAATCAAAAGTCGCAAGGGGTGATGTCCGGCGAGCGAGGAAATCATGCTATTGGTAATTAATGGCTGATAACTCGTGCTTCTGAGAAATGCTGTATTAATAATCGCTTTACAAGACGATCAATATGAGGTGGTGCACCAACCTGCATGAAAATGATGTCTTGAAGGCATCCACGCAGTAAAAGAGTTGGTATTACAAAATTCCTCAGCATAGCATGGTACCGTTGTCCTGTGACGGAACAGGTTTGGATTCCATTGAAACTACCTTTTAAAGAAATACGGTTCGATGATAAAGGTAGCTGTAAAACCCCACCATACTGTCATATTTTCAGGATGCAAGGGTTGTTCCTGAATAAAGTGAAGGCTTCCCTCTGATCAAATTCGACAGTTGTGGGTGTTAACTTGTCCATTGAGGCAAAAGTGGACCTCATCGCACCACAGAATGTTCCATGGCCAAGATGTGTCAACCACCATTCGAGCAAGGAACTGAAGTGCCACAATTATCCGGATTTCTAAGTCCCTGTCCTGGAACAGTTACACAGACTTGATTTGATATGGATAAAAATGCAAAATCTGTCATGCGATTTTTCGTGCAGTTGAATACGGCATATCCAGAATACGAGAAATAACTGGCAAACTCACACTATTATGCGACGACTGACTGCTGGCTTCAACAAGCGCGGTCGCAACATTTTCGCCGCTGGAAGAGAAGATTTTTTTTTTTTTTTTCGTCCTCTACTTGGAAAAATGCCAATTTGCCCAGTTTTTTCAAATTTCTGCATCATCTTGCGTAGGGCACTTGGAGACATTGGTTCTCTTCGTATCTACTTCATGAGACGAAATTCCTTTAGAGCTGCAACGGAGGTTTTTTTTGGTTCTGGTAGAAAAATTTCTCCAGTAGCGCTTTTTCTTGCAACGTAGGCATGACGAACAGAGAAGAAACTAATGTTCGTGCAGAATCCGCCTTCTTTTTATCCAAAAAAAATGGTAACAGACAGAAGCTGTAACGCAAATTATATTTCATATTTTCAATATATGCAAATAAATACTAATTGTGTTACGGCGCCATCTATTGGTAAATTTTTGTACTAAATTTTTAATTTAATCTCTAGTTCAAGTTTTATCTTATTTGGTCCAATAGAGAGCATTTTAGAGCCCTCTGAAGAGAGTAACTTATTTCTGGCTAACTCTGTATATTTAGTAGTATTTATGTCTATAAATAGTACAAATCTAACAAAGCTCATAGAATTAAGCCTGTATCGTTTCCTTTCAAGCAATTTCTTCCCCGAAAAAATATCATCATTTCTTTTTGTTTTCTTTATAAAGGAATTCATAATTTAATTTATTTTTTTTCTAATTTTCAAGTATTTAAGTTGGTTATCATAAGAGAGATTTTTCATGCATTTAACACACAAGTATCTACCCAAAAAAAAGTAATTACGCTTAAAACCAAATCAACATACTTCATTTACGTGTTTTTCCCCGCTTACAAAAAAAAAATTCAGATGACATGCGTTATTTTAAAATTTAAAACCTTTATGATATTATTAGTCTCGCTTCATAAACATTTAGTGAATTATGCGAAAAAAACTGAGTTTATTTTGGAAATTTTGATCATATTATAGGAAATGAGGGATTAAAGGTTTTTAAAAGTTATAATATTTTACAAATAAGAAAATTCTTCCCTTTTATATATCAGAGAATTAAAAAAATATCATTTTTTTGTGCTTTCCAACTACTTAGCTTTATTATAAATAAATCTAATAATTTTTATTACAATTATTTCATAATGCAGCATGAAGTAAAACTAATACATGAATATCTCAAAAGTTCTAGTAAGATAATCCTGCTTACAGAGAAAAACATTCAACTATTTCTCTGATTTCTTACAAAAATTGATGTAAATTTTTTTGATAATTGGCTCAATGAACATCAGATAGAGATTTTCCATTAATAAAAATCAATTATTTTTCAAGAACAGCAAAAATATAATTCAGATTTATCAATAATGTACAAAAGAGTCATAAGGTTACCCAAAAAAAGCTGATCTGTCAAGTCAATAGACTCCTACTTACAATTTTACTACACAATATATCAAAAGCTGATTTTTAAAACTAATATCTTCTAATATATTAGTTATTTTCAATTGCTTTCAAATCTTTACAAAACTATTTAAATGTACTATTGGCGTTGGAAGATGCACTGCAGACTTCCTTTACCATTATCCTCAAGTTTTATGCAACAACAAAAAAAAAACTAATTGAAAATTTGTAGCATTGTCTAACAAAACTATCCATGGGTTATAAATGTTTTTATTACACAGACCCGTATGCTACTGAGAAAAGAATAAACAATTTTTCTTTTTTAAATCTTACTTATTAAGTTTCCAACAAATAATGTTTGTTACCATTTAGCACTTTGTTTTTGTTTGTTTTTACCATCAAGTAATCGTCTTCATCAACAAATCAAAAAATGAACTGTTAAAAAATACAATTTGAATGATATGATGCATAGCATACTTCCAAATATAATAAAAAGTAACTTACTCCTGAATTTTATTCAAAGAGATATAAATCTGTTCCATATGTTTACTTTCCTTTATAATTTCCGGAAACAACATGAAAATAAAAAAAGAGATAAAAAAAGGAAGAAAAGTAAAAAATTGCATTTAAGAAATTTATCAGAAAAAATGTTGCTGTTTTTTTACAAGAAATTGTCCAAATGGATTAAATCTAGCCTAAATTTTAATCATTATTCATTGGTTGATGGATCCATTAACAGCTTCAACTGCCAGAGTGTTGAAAATGGTTGTAAAATTCAATTCAATGCTTCTGTGAATAGCGTCTGAACAAAATTCAGTGGCATGGTATACTTTACGTAACAAATTTCTATTCTATGAACTTTTAATGTAAATTTTCCGAACTTTTAATTCTAAAAAATATATAGTGTTATGGGGTCTAAAAATATAGAATGTCAGGTATTGCATTCACTGTAGCAACCAAACAAACGATATGTATTATTTTTATTACATTTAAATAAATATTAAAAGATTTTTTTTATTTTTTAGAAGAAATTCTTCATCAGAAATCTATACTAAACCGATATTTTGTTCATCAACAATTCGGATAACGAATATTATTTTCACACGTTTAGTATTCATTAGCCGATAACCCAGTGTGACATTTTATTGGTCGAAAATTTAGTGACCTATTCGAAAACATTATTGAATGTGGAGAGTATTATTTTTTTATAATTGAAGATGGTTCGAGAGTTTGAAATCTGGTATTTTTATTTCTATAGTAGAGAATACTTATCCAAAATATTCAAAAACTTTAAGATTGTGGAGGGTCACCATGATTGTTATATTGGTGCCGTTTTCATGAATCAAATTAAATTCTGTATGCAGCACAAGCCTAATAATCTGTATGCTTAGCAAGACAAGGGGTGAAAATACTTTTCTTTAAAAATTTATAACTCTTTTGCAAAACGAAAGTAATGTAAATTTAGTATTTTAAATAACAAACAAATAGTTCAAGATATCCATTATATCAGATCTATGAACGTGTTGGTGGCGTAGCATTGCCCAGCAAGGCTTTTACGACAAGAGAAAATTACGAATCAATTTGTTGAACATTGAAATTATTCTTTTATAAAAATGTATTCTAGCACTTCTTGAAGCTTGAATTCATTTTTTGATAATCCAAGTTCTGGCTTAGAAATGCTTCAGTTCTTAATCATGATATTAAAATTTACACAAATAGTTTCGTTTAATCCGAACATCTTAACAGTTTTCTTACATGAATGTTTAGAAGAAGAAGAAGGATGCATACTAAAAAATAAATTATTACTTAATATCCTTATCCTTTTTAAAATTGTTCGAATTTTATCTAATCTCCTCCTTCATCCTCCAGCTTTTTCAGAGATAATTATTTTTGAAATTGCATTTCCTATTCAATTCCTCGGGGCTTAAATACATTTTCGAGCGCTTCTGTTTAGAAAAGGGCAACTCAGATTATCGAAATAAACTTCCTTAGAGAGAATTCATTTCCGATTACATCCAATAAATTCTCATCCTTGTTATTCCGAAATGACTTGCCAGTTTTATTGAAATGCATTCACTTTTCCGACGAAACTTTGAAAGTCAATTTTCGTAGCCTTTCTAAAATATACGAAATAATATATTTCTCTGCCTAAAGTAGTCAGCATTATGTATATTTTGCGGGGAAAATATTTTTAGATTATATTTTCCTACTCTGTAGAATTCTTCAGGATTTATGCATTCATAAATTCTGCAGGCAATGAATAAGAAAATGTCGAAATTCTTTTTGTTTTGAAAAAATATTTTTAGTTAACTGTAACTGGAAAATGAAAAACCTCTCTCCATAAATATGAAACAAATGAATTGGTAAATTTTGCTTAAAAAGATTATCATAAGCAACGTAAATTTTCATTTACATCATTATTATTATGCATGCTTAGTTTTTAGGATATTTCTATGTTGTTGTTGCTGTTGCTTGTGGTACTTGTCATACACAAGCCTGCTGACGAATTCAGCAATTTTAAACCGAGATTTAGCGTGTCTTGTTTCAGTAGCGCCATCTAGGGCCAAGAGTACGACTTAGCTACTCATGCGTCACAGCCCTTTTCACGGGACATTCATATATTTCAATCAGATCATTAATTTTGACCTGAATCGGAGAAAGATCACCTCTGATCCAGTATCCTCATTGATATTGTCTCGGCTTGGAGGACTTTGCGGGTATTACAGATTTATACGCGCACCTGAAAATATGTACACGGAGTCTTCGGCCGGTGGGGTTCGAATTTGCAACCCAAAGTATATGAATCCAATGCCTTACCAACCAGGCTACGCGGCCCGAATATTTTTATATTCATCCTAAATAAAATTCAATTCAAAATCAAATCAATTCTAAACCTAATAAAGTCAGTTTATGAAAAATTTGGAATTATATACAGTGAAACCTGTTTATAATTATATGATTGGATCCTTAATAAAATATTTTTATAAATTGTCTGAAAACCTAAAATTATATTTTTTAATTTCAAGTTATTTTTGCTTTTTATAAGAATTTCAAAGTGAAGATTTTACGAACATTAAGTAAACACTATAAACATATATATACAAAAGAAAAATGCAAAAATAAGATTATTTCATAAAAAAATTATAGGAAAAAAAATTAGGTAGAAACATCTGTTAATTCTGTTGTAAAATTTCAGCACCTATCTAACGTGTACAAATGAACGCCGGAAACATTTTGGACGGTGCCAATGAAGTCTTGATGAATGCTATAAATACAAGCCATCTTCGAGAGAAATTTCAGTTTCTTGAAAACAGTTAGCTAGCTCTTCTTCCTCACTCTGATCACATGGAAACAATTTTGCTAAAATATCTTAATCACTTGCACCACTGAATCCTTGCACACTATTGTGTAAGTTTAAGAAAATCTTCAGATTTGAAAAGAAAGGTTTGACGCGCTTTGGAAAGTGGATAATTTATGAACAGAATTTTCTTTTTCTTCGATTTATAGATTTTTCAGACTTCTTTTTCTTCAAAAGTCAGGTTTTATTCAAAAAATGGAGTTTTCTTCTAATAATTTTGGAGCGTGGCTACTCTCTCAAAATACCAATTTTTGGAGTATGCACTCTCCTGCACTTTTACATCCATTTCATATATATTTGAGATATTTTTTTTTTGCCTAGTTTGTAAAAAAAAAGTTCTGAATTAATTTTTTTCGATAACATACCTTTAAAGACTCAATATTTCATAATATTTTGGGAAATATTGAACAATAATATGAATACAGAGAAATGCTGAATACCATATAAATGTATTGTATAATAATGAAACAATATTCAACAGGCATTGAAATTCTTAAGAGGACTGCTTCAGAAAAAGATAGGAACAAATTTATTACTTGTAGCTTAATAGCTCATTTAATTTGAAATTTTATACCAAAAAATTAACTGGAAGAATGTTTTATTAGAAGCTAATATTGTGCAAAATTAGGAAAGCAATATTGAAAATTATATTGAGAAATGTTGAAAAATACTGTAAAAGTTTGGTGGTCAATTATACAATTACCGTCACTGGTCAATTGTGTCATATTGTGTTGATACTCTTGTAAATTATATTATTTACATTAAGGTAAAAAAGGTTATTATTCATTTTTATGTTTTTACTCAAGTGATGAGAGAGCCCGAATGCATTTTTGATGTCTTCACTTTTTTTGTTCTGGTTGAAAAAAACATTCCATTTTTAATTAAATGTCTTAGGCCTCCTTCCGTTTATTTAAAATAAAATTAATGAAATTATAAAAGAAAAGGAAAATAAATAAAGAAATAAAATAAAATTAAGTAAATACGTGATAAAAAGATTTTGCTTTTAAAAAGTTCTACAACCAAATTTAATTACAAATACTAAATCTTCAAAATATTATGTTTATTCAAACAATCAAGGCCTCTGTGAGCAATCTTTGTTTTGCATTTTTCTTGATAGTCAAATTTTAATTTTCATAAATTGAAAAAAAAACCCAGAAAAGTTAACATCCTATATATTTGAAAACTATTATTCTTTAATCTAACTTCCATAATGTATTCAAATAGAAAATTTCACTATGAGTAATTACTTTCTCTTTTACTTTATTAAATTTATTAAAAGAACAATCGGAAATTTAGATGTAGAAGTATAGATATTCCCGTAGAGTTAAGTACATAATTAATCTAGAATTAGTTATATAGATTCTCGAATTATAAAGTTTCCTAGGCCCACCGAATTAGACGTGAATTGCAGGTTCATGTAGGTTTAAAAGTATGTAACAGGCAATTTATTTAGTATTCTTTTTCATACTCGAATAAGTGACTAGAATTAATTTTTATACCGGAATTTGGAGCATTGGTAACTAATTTGGTTAATACCGAGAAAACTATATTATACAATATTGTGGTAAGTGCTGACAGATCCCGTATCCTGCATGGCGCCATGTTGGCCATGTTGCGTCACGTCATTAATCATGTGATGCTTTCCCGCCATTATTGGCAGACGAGAGTTGGGCAGTGAGTCTGTGAGACGTACAGCTCACGCTCATGCATCTTTATGTGTTTTATGTTAGTATAGTAATGTTTTGTCCTTTAATTATAATAAATACATTTTCATATTAATGCTGGTCGTTGCCTTTCCCCACAATATCGAAATCAAATATTAATCAATATAGCAGAAGTCTTATATTTAACATTATTTAAATATTGAAAAACATTGTTGTACTATATTGTTTTTGCAAATTTTCTAATATTACACGATATTGTATGTTACCTGAGTGTGATATAAAGCAAAACAGTTTTATATTTTTCAAATCTGGGGTTGTGAGGCTTACAATTGACAACTATGAGAGCAACATTCTTTTTTTCTTCTTCTCATCTTTATTAATAACAAGCTGCCATTCGTTGAAAATTTGCTCTGTCATTCAAACCTTCTTATTGCCTTGCAGTCAACTGAAAAACTTTAGACATTTCTAAATCCCTTGATTTCGAATACTTTCTTATACGTTCTTTCATAAAAATACTTAATAGGTCATCAGCATCTCATGTTAAAACTTAAGTTTGCATATATTGTGAGTCATCTTACACTTTTTCCTTTATACTTCCGTCGAAAGAACGAGCGCAATTTTTTATGTAATTTGTTTTCTCAATTCAGAATACACGTTTTTATTGCATACTAACTGGTACCCGCGCCTTGCTGCCGCAGAAAAAATAATTTTGAAAATATCGTTTGAAATTTGAAATAGCTATCTGGTTTAATTACGAATGTTAGAAATAAGGATATTTATTTTCTTGTCGGCGATGAATACATTCGTTGAAATTTAATTATATATCAAGAAGAAGTGCAAATAACACTTATTCTATTTTTTTAAAACTTTATTATACAAGTGCCTTAGGGCAGATCATATGTTTTGTTTTTCGTCTTCAAAAAAAAAATTCTTGGCTGTATGCCTCGTAAACATCCAGCATTCAGTGAGAAAAACATGTTTTTTCTAAGTTAATTCAGCCCAGTTGAAATGATTGACATCGCGTCTTGTTGATGGTACTGAAAAACTAGTACAGCAGGTCGTATGAAAAATAATGGGGGGGGGGGGTGTTCAAAGCAATCATCGTAACGCAATGCCGTCGACAGACCTTATATAAGACAACATGTGTCTAAGGAGACAATTCTTTCTGTTACAATCTCAGGTTATTAAGATTTAAGTGATTTTCAACGAGGACTAATTGTCGGCGCACGGGAAATGGGGCACAGTATTTCCGAAGTACCGATGAAATTTGGATTTTCGTGCACGACTATTTCAAGTGTGTACGGCGAATATCAGGTTTCCGGTAAAATTTCAAAACTCCGACAGCGGTGGGAGCGGAAAAATACCTTGACAGAACGGGATCATCGACGGCTGAAAAGAATCGTTACACAAGATGGATTTCAACACTTCCTCTAATTGCTGCGAATTTCAATGCAGGAGCATTAACAAGTGTAACTTACCTTAGAAGATATTGGCTTTAGCAGCCATAGACATCTCGTGTACTATTGTTGACTCAGCGGCACCAATCTCTGCGCTTTGCCTGGGCTCGCCAATACCGTCATTGGTCTCTTAATGATTGGAAAAACGTTGTCTAGTCCGACGAGTCTCATTTCTAATTATATCGGGCGGATGGTTGTGTATGGGTGGAAGAAAATCCAATGAATCCATGGATTTCTCATGCCTACAAGGAGCTTTTCAAGCTGGTGGAAGCTCTGTAATGGTATGGGGCTTGTTCATTGGCATGAAATGATACTGTTGATATGTCTAGACTCGACAATGAAGGTCAGTTGCTCGTAAAAATCCTTTCTGACCACCTACATCCATTCATGTCCTGTGTGCATTGCTACGGACGTGAAAAATTTCAACAGCATAATGCTAGCCCAACAAGTATACAGTAGCTACCGAACGACTTGAGGAGCACTCTTCTGAATTTCGTTCCCTCTCTTGGGCACCTAATTCCCCTGACATGAATATTATCGAGCATATCTGGGATGTTTTGCAACGTGCCGTCCTTCAAAGATCTCCACCACCTCGCACTCCGATAGCTTTGTAGAGTGCCCTGCAGGAATAATGGTGTAAACTGCTATAAAATATCTTCACAAATTAGTTGAATCCCTGCCACGCGGTGTTGAGGCATTTCTGCGTGCACGTGGGGGTTCTGCACGACATTAAATTTGTGTACCAGTTTTTCTGGCACTTCGGTGTAATTTACTTTCATATAATAGTATATATAACTTACCTTGATCATTATCGATAGTAATAATTCTATTTTGTATGTGTGACATAAACTCTGAATAATATGTGTGGTTTGCCGCAAACAAAATGCTGTGCAAACTGAATGGTAATATATTGTGCAGATAATATTCATTACATAAAGAAGAAAAAAACGCGTGCACTAACTATTTCTGATTTCATTTCACTCATATTCATTGGCATCGATATGATAATTTTATTTTGTTTGATATATGTGCGATTAACTCCAAAAGACATGTGCCACTTGCCATTTCCTGCTTATCAATTTTAAAATAATGTTGTATATCAGAATCGTATGAAAGGATTTGCTTGTAAATTTTATTGCGCTCAAAATAAATGCTAATAATTTTACTGTGTCTATAACCTTCGCAAGTGTCAGTAATAAATTCGCAAAGTTTCATCGCAATCGGATGAACAGTACGGCAGTGCATCAAATACGAACAAACAAAAATTCATTTTTATATATTAGATTATAAAAATATTTAATATATTTAATACAGAAGTCATTTTACTTACTAATATATACTTTAAAATATTAATACATCACTAATTAAAATCCGCTTCATCTTTCAAAATTTCTTCGCCTTGTTCTTCCCAAAAACAAGAATTAAGATAATTATGCATTTTTCTTCTTTATCAACAGATATAAAAAAGAAAGTATCTTTAAGATATGTGACTATGTTAGGGGAGGAAGTTTTTGAAGCTATATTTTTGGATTAAAAAGTTTTAAAAACTTATGAAATATTAATACGAAAGTTAAATGACAAAAAGTTTTTGAAACGTGGGAAGGAAGGCCTCTTTTTAGCTGTAAAGAGGTACAAAGAAAACTCTTTTAGTTTAGAGATTTATCAAATGATTTGCTTAAAATTTTACAGATGGCTTAAGAAATATTTTAACTAGTTCTTGAAATAAACCATAAGCCGTATTTCTATCCATTCTTTAAATATTGAAGCTCGACAAAAAAATAAAATGAAATTTTCAACTTTTTTTGCATTATCAGGTATTAAAGCAACTAAATAATTAAATAAATATATTACTTATTATCTATTCAAGAATTGCACATCGTTTTGAAAAAGTACCGTACCAATTTCGAACAAAAAGTATGCATTATATATTAATTTATGAGGTTTTTCGTAAGAAAATTTTTCCAAAGATAAGAATTTGATCAAATGGCTTCTAAAAATGCAAAATAGCATTAAAATGTATATAAATGTAAGTATAAGTTTCCAAAAAAAATCGAATTAGAATCAAAATTTAATATAATATTAGTAAAAAACTAATATGTAAACTAATAAAAGAAATATTATGAAAAACTTTTCAAACATTAAGAATATTAAATTTTATAAAGATTTGTATTCTAGCAAAAAAAAAAAAAGACTTTTTAAAGTTACCACATACCTTAGATATGATACATTTCAACATCCTTTGGTAGATTCTAACAAAATGCAATGTCCTTCTTTCTGGACGAAAGAAGTGCGCTCTCCGATTCCTGGAAGAATTCAAAACTATCATTGGAATGTTGGCACTTCTCAACGAGGGTACGGAATACAGTTCTCCTGAGAATTGGACTTAATTTTTGGCCTCGAAAATTGTTTCATATCGTTAGCAGTGATTACTTTAGTTTTCCATATCTATCAAAGGGTTTGAGGTGCACAAGTTATTCAGTAGAGGGAAAATAAAAATTTGGAAACTATGTAAATAATTAAGGATGGACAAAAAAGAATTGAGATTTCAAGTTATTCACATCTTAATTTCAGGATAAACTAGCGGTATCATCAGGCCATTTAAAATTATTTATTGTTTGCAATGAACAGTTTAAAATACCCGAAAAGGTCTTTCTCTCATTTCATCTGTTTAGCGTTTAATATGTTTGAATTATCGTGATTCCTTGCAATCTGAAGGACAGATCATAGACATCATCAAGAATTTAATAGAGGCTCATAACTGTTGTATGAAGAAATACCTTCCCTGACAAAATTTCACTCATCCATCTAGTATTGTTTTTGTATTATGATGCGTATGAACAGACGCAATGTTTTTTTACACTTGGTAAATCTAAAGTTACTTTAGATTAGTTACACTAACGCCCCGTTTTAAAGCGACGCTAGGCTATTTTGGGACAGACCCCCGTCATTTTAAACCTCGGTCAGATGAAAAGTCAGATGAGCTGACACCCCGACTCTAAACTTCGACACCACGCCAGGGGGAGGACCTTTGGCCAGTGAGAGAACGAGCACCAGTGCCCCTTATGTAACCGTTCTACGGTGGAATCGTGTCTCGAACCTGAAGCCCTCCAATGCAGAGACCGGGACCTTACCACCAGGCCACCGCGGCCCTCCTATGAGTCTTAAATAGAAATATTCATAAGAATAGATAGAATGTTAAGTAATAAGATAGAATGTTTTAAAATTTACAAATTTCCTTTTAAATATATTATAGTAATTAGACTTCCTTTATAATAAAGTTAACGAAAAAAACGTAGCCTTTTTAACTAAGTGATTCATAAAAATTACTTTATTTATTGCATTACAAAATAAAAATATCAACGGCATTAAGCTATTTTCAATTATTTATCGAACACTCCTCGTTTTATGAAATGTATCACTTGATGTTCGAAATATTTCATGTCTATTTCAAAATACTATTTTTCCTCTATCAGAGCTTTGCCGCAAGAACACTGATCACAATGACAGTATAGCCGTCATTGGTTAGCTGTGAAAACTAGCGGCTAAATCACAACACGGTTGTGGATTGGATGGGCGAATCTATTTTATTCGTAGGTAAGTCCGGTTACCATACGCAACCGTGTTGCTGATTTCTTCCGCAGCTATGTTGTTGGATAAGCGTTAAAGCCGAATCGAGGGTTGAAGGAATCTTACTGCATTGAACACGCAGGCTGGGTTGTTTTTTTTAAAGATTGGGTTTTTTATTGTTTTGTTTTAAAGCCTAATTATTTGGATCTCCACATCTGTGTTTTCTTCATTTTTTTATGAATAATGGAATTCAAGTTATGTAATTTTTTATAGAAATACTGCATTTGAAAACGAAACCGGGTATTTTCCATCACTTTATCAAATAAACGCTACTCGAAATTATAAATTAATTTACAATTTGCCCTACCAGCTCATTTTTATCTGTATCTGAATACAATATATATACTAGTTATATCTGAATACAATATATATACTAGTTATATCTGAATACAATATATATACTAGTTACCTGTCATGTATTAATTTAGTTAAACGTTATGAAAATATAAATATTTTTCATGTACATATTATATATATTACATGACAAATCTAAAATGTTTTATGTTTATTTTTATTTTATGCTTATGAATTTAATCTATATTTGTAAGCTATTAAAATAATTCAGAATCTCTTTTTAGTTAAGAATTTCACTTTACACTTAAGATATGTAATATTAGATAAGACTGGATTGGAAATGTTGTTCCTGCATTGTAAGAAACAGCAGAAATATGATTTTTTTTTTTATAACAGAGTTCCAAAGCCAGTGCTTACCACTATACATCAAGTATCTGCAATCTGTTTATCAATAAATACTATCAATATTTCAGATATTTGATTATATATTATTATATATACATTATTTGTTATTATTATAAATAAAATTTAAATAAATAAATCTTTTCTTTGAATAATAATTTTAAGGACTGCAAAGCATCCAGTATTTTTACTTTCTTTCTTACATTTTAGTAACTGTAAAAATAGTTTTCATATAATTATTAATAATGAAAGCATTAAGTGTGGATGAATTTCAGTAGAAGAAAATACATATTATTTATAAAGCTATTATGAAGTAGTGTTTTAAAACTTTTAACTAACAATAAACCAATCTAATGTCTTTATTTTTTTTCATTTTAACAATATTTAAAATGTGTTTCAAAATCATAAATTTATTAAAATTATAAATAAATCAATATTTTATTTCAAATCTTAACCCTTCATTGGCTGCAAATGGCTTATCAGGTACAGCTTTTAGATTAAATTCAGGTCCAGATCTGAAATTTTTAAATTTTTTTCGTAACATAAAATGTGCTTTTATTAAGGAAATCTGCATTGTGACGATCACAAATAACAGCACACACACAAAAAAAAATCACTGGATTTTCTTTTGTTCATCGAACTGATCAGAAGATTGAAAAAAGAATAAAAAGAAAAAATATTTCCATAAGAGGAAAATACATATAAACTATGTAACATTTGCTAAGTGCTTTGTAACAAGGCAGGCACAAATATCATTCATGCCTCAAGCAAAATGAACTTTAGATCACACCTTGGTTAAAAATATATGTCAGTATATAGTACAGGGTATGGAAGCTCTAAGACTTTTAATTATTTGTAACACTAAAACCATTAAAAAAACATGAATAATACAAATACTTATTATAATGAAATTTGCTGCAATTAAATATATCTGTAGCTAGACAGATACAAATACGTCTCTCGCCACATGCAAATAAACTTTAAATCTAACCTTGTTATTATCTAAATAATAAAATAAAAAGTGTCTTAAATCACACATGTAATGCATTTGAAGCAATAAAATATGAGTTATTACTTGTCGTACATTGTGCTGGCATATTAAGTCTCATTAATAAACATTAAGGCGCCCAGTTGATTTGTGTGTTTCTGAACACGCCTAACTGTTTCTGATTTTTGTTCATATTCTTTAATCCATTCCTAAAATATGTGTTACAAAAATTCAAGAAATAAGTATTCAAAAGAGATATATAAACTATTTATATATTTATAAATCTTGATATTAAGTTAATAACTAAACAGAATTCAATTCTCTGTTTTCTGAAAATTCCGGTTTGCCGAAAAAGAACATCCTAAAAGTTTAGAGCTCAAAGAAAATTCAGAAATCTCTGGGCAATCCTTAAAAAATGACACCATTGGGATTGTTGTTTCTTCATTGCAAGATAAATCAGAGATATTGTGATTTTTATCCATAGCAGAGTTGAAATATTCGAGGAGCAGCTGGGGCTCACCACTTTACAACATTTATCTGCTATCTATTTCTTGATACATACCATCAACGTTTCATATTTTAGAATATGAATTTATAAGTGAAGTAATTTTTTCATTGCCAAAAGTCATAATTTTATCTAAATTTGAACTCGTTTTTTTTTTCTTCATAAAATTATATATTTTGTTTTCAGATAAACATAGATAAATTTTAGTATCATATTTAAATTCAAAAAATCAGCAAAAGAAATAATTTGATTTTTAATTCATTTATGTTGAATCTCTCTTGATTCAATATGTCTGCTCTTGTGATATTTTATATGCATATTCAGTGTGAATTGAAATGATTTCTATACCATTTCATTTCATCTAAAATATCTTAATAAATATAATGCTAATGGTAATAATTTTAATATAAAATTAAAAATAAATCTCATCTTGCACATGCATATTCAATAAGAATTATAATGATTTCTATACCGTTTAATGTCATCGAAATATCTTAATAAATATAGTATATCTGCATATAGATATTTTATGGTAGCTTTTAAAAGCTTGATTTTCAAGTCTTATTTTAATAATTCTTCACTGAAAAACTGCTACCTGTGCTAATTCTTTATTTATAATATCATAAATTCTCATCCCTCTCAATTACTTCATATTTATATTTATCTGGAAGATTTAATTTCTCCATTTTGAAAAAGAACAGATGAAAAAGGACGCATAAACCAAACTAAGCAACACGTAGGGTTGCAGCAAATACAGGACAGAAAATTCTGTGAGAAAGAAATCTACCAATTAGAGCACGTCGGTATCCTTTGTCTGTACAATTTGCGAACTCCTGCAGTTTTGTAAACAGAAACTAGTCTCTTCCTCTTAAACCTTGTCCCTACGAAAAAATTCGTCTTTCAATGGACTCGTCCGCCTCATGCACAGCGTGTTGCGATTTAGCCGCTAGTGCTGTAAAACGCGTCCGTTTTCCGTCCTCGCGAGGGGCACGCCATCCGCGGTGAGTAATGAGTGAAGCCCGAAACTGCGGTCTCGAATGTGTCCCGTTCTACAGCATCCGAGAGGGATGGATGCGTCCATGGCACGATAAGGGTCAATTTTTGCTCACCGTGCACAGTTCTTAGTTTTCCTCACACGGCTTATATGTACTGAGCAGGCCCAAAAGTTGTCAAAAAAATTTCAAATTCATGAAGGATTTAGATAAATCTCGAAATAAGCGTTTTTGGAAATGATCTTGTTTGTCTTTTTTTGTGTGAACTTTTTGGCACAAAATATATCCCTGTTGTAGATTTATGGCTAAATGTTGGTCCTAAGCCTTCAGACAAATCATCGAATTTTTAAATACCTGTTGTCCATATTGTACTAAAAACCGGCATTATATATGAATATTTCGATGTAATAGGGCTCATATCGGCTGTATAGTATTAATAAATTGCTAGACAAGGCATAAATGATGCAAAAATCTTTCAAAACACACAACTGAGTCTAAAGCTACCGATGTGATATTCAGCAACATGTGCTCATAGGAAGCAATTTCTTCATTAGCAAATGAGCAATGCTTAACCTACTTTTATAAATTTGGAAATTCAAAATTTAAAAGAATCCTTTTTTCAGTGATACTCATTTTATTTTAACACAATTTTTCATTGACTTAATAAGAAATTAAATATATTTTTAAGTACATTCTATCGGAATATTTTTTTGGCTAACAAATACTTGTTACGGCGATGTTAAACGAATGTTTTCTATGTGTTATCGTTGTTATAATGAGCAATAAATTCGTAATAATGAAGAGAAACGAATCAAACATAATAAGACCTCGATGTTGCAGGCCTGAACTTGAAACTTTCTTCAATATTATTTACACGCACTTTGTCTTTCACGCTGGTGGAAAATGTTATTTATATTTTTGATGAGTGTTTTTAGTTACATGTTTGTTTACTATAATTAAAAATAATTGTTTCTACAAATGTAAAACAAGAAACAAAATTGTATACCAAATGGTATCCGATTAGTATATTTTTTTAATATAGCTAAATCATCAGTAAAGAAAAGAAAGCTATGTTAGCTTCTAAGAAAATTTCCGATGTGGCCAGCTTTGAATTCTAGATCGCATGACGCAAAGATATAATGATTTTTAGCGTTCGATGTTGTTACTAATAAAAGTAACTTGGGAAAACATTCTCAATATTTTAATGAGATGAACGATTACAGCATTCTGGCTCATTTAAATAAAACTAAAGTAAAATTTCACCTCAAATACGTGCATAAATATCGTATAAGTAAAATCCAAAAGTGAAATATATATTTTAAAACTGCATAAAAGCAAGATTATATTGCTCACTTTGGAGGAACACGATGCAAAAGTTTTAAATTTTTATTGTTGTCATTTGTTTGGAAAACTTGAAATAAAGTATCTTTCCTCAATGGATGAAGTCAGAGTTTAAGTTCCGATACATAAAGCTAGAAACCAAGTATATAACAAACGTCCTGCAATCTTAGGGAAAAATAGATTTAAATTGAATTTCTGATCTTCTTCTATAAATTTCTAGATTTTCATATGATGGTACAAGAAAAAGACTTAAAGGAGTAAAAACGAAATAATAGAAAAGTTACTCAAGTTATACTGAATGAATAAATGATAAAACAATCGGAAAGTCTGGCATAATTTTTTCATCGCTGATACGCGAACATATATCTTTGATGGAAGACGTCTCCACTAATAATATCACTGATAGAATCTACGAAGATTGATCCTTTATTTGCTTACAATTCTGTCCTTCATTCAGTGAACCTAATGGTTCCATTTAAAATGTGCTATTAAGACTCCAATTCCACATGATGTCACTGCTCTATATAATACAGTAGTAGAAAAAAAAGATAAGACCAGCTAACAAATATTTGTAAATTTTAAACTATTTGTTGTACTATATTATAAATTTAAATAATAAGAGCATAAATTCAGCATTTCAAATAAGTTTTAATAATATTTCATTTTAATTTATTACAGTTTACTCGAGTGTAACTTTTACATAGGCGGGAAATCGGAAAATAAAATAAGACCAGCTACAAATTTCTCAAAAATTGTTAATTATTTACAAATTTTCCCCTTTTAGTTTAATACCTACCAATGGAGATATCACAGAATCCACAAGTCTTTCTAAAAGTTGTTTCGATTTTTTTTCCACCAATTCTTCATCGTATTTTGTAATTTATATTTATTGGTGTAACAATGCCCGCCTGCATAAATATCACGAATCATCAGTCCTCACAAATTTTCCCTAGGGTCAGGTCGAGACTTTTTGATGGCCAGTCCAATAATTCTGCTGCATTTGCTTGGAATCATGACTTTAAAGAAGATGGTACATTGATAGAGGCATTATCTTGTTAAAAAATATATAGCCCGTCTGCAATGAGAGGAAATTCTGGTTATAATTTTTCTTTTGAATTATAAATTTTCAGGTCTTTACATCTTTCGGAGTTAGTTTTTGCTTTCAAAAAGGCTGTCGGATTATTACATGACGAGCAAATCCTCCCCAAATCATAGCACTACCACCGCCGATTTCGGCGTTTAGAAAACATTTTTCATTCATGACATAAATAATGCCAATAATATCGGAAGAAGCCAAGTCCGTCAAAATATTTTTTTTCATCTTTTGTGACAGCCAGCAAGATGGGTTTCGATTTCATACGCTTACAGGGTCCATAATTAATTATTGGTCTCCTTTGAGGGATCCTGATGGAGCTCCCAAGTTCTCTTCTAAAAGACATAATTCAGTTATACACTGCTTAGATTACAATTATAAATCCTCTTTTAAACGTAATACAAAAAATACAGTGACTGTTATTTTCTATTTTAAACATCTTCAAATTAATTTGACAATTTTTTTTTTATTTCCAGCCACATGACAATATTGACGATTTGATACAGGAATTGGCGTGTATTGAACCCTACGGAAATTTTAAGTTCATTCCGAGAAACTTCAATGTATTTCCCGAGTTTGGGGTTACAGTTTTAAAGGCAATCGTAGAAATAATCGGAAGACATGGATTATAGAGTAGGAAGTGACATGTTGGTAGAGTCATGTTGGATTATATTATAGCCAAGAATTTAACTATATGTAATTATCCAGAAAAGGACCTAAGATTTATTTCAATTAGCGATTCAGGATTTCCTGATTTGACTTTAATTTCAAGTGCATATGTAGTATCTAGAATCCTAGTTTGCATTGAGCATGGAATCTATGAGCGATCATAGGTACGTTTGTGTGCGACTGCTTCGTGATTTTCAACAATCTGAAGATTTTGATTTCAAAACTAAATTTGGCAAAAAAACGTTTCCTCTCGAGATTTCGTAAAAACATTCAACATTTAAAGAGCTTATTATGGAAAACTTAAAAGGCAGAGGATATTGAAATTTTCTGAAAAAACTTGTTTCAGTCGATTTGCACCTCTGCCTTTGAACCTTTCAAGAAGAAAAAAAAATCATAATGAAAAAAAAACTTTTATATTCTGGAACAACGATTTGAGAATTAAAAATAACAGAGTTAACCTCACTATACAGGGTGTTTCAGTGAACCGTTTCAGAACTTCTAAGAGGGGTAGGGTACATCCTGACGAACCAAAATCGTATACCCATGGGCAGTCAGAAATGCTTTCCTGACGCGGTAGATGGCGTTGTGCGAAAAGTCCGAGCTTTCTTGCAGGGAATCTTCATTTCGCACAGGAACGCCAGGTTAGTAGGATGGATGATTACACGATCTCAGAGTTAGCCGATATGCTTTTGGCGTACGGGGCTGCAAATTGTAGTGGGCCAGCCGCACAGCGTTTGTACGCGGAACGATATCCCACGAGGCGCATCCCCAGTCATAATTTCTTTGCAAGACTGCACCAGAGGTTAGCTGAGACAGGTTCGTTAGAAAGAGCTCACAGGGATAGGGTAAGAACAACACCGACTGCAGACGCCGAACAGAATGTGCTGCAGCATGTACAGGGGAATCCAAGAACGAGGATACGAAGTGTAGCAAACGCAGTCGGGGTTTCCCATTGCAGCGTCTGGAGGATTCTCCGAGCAGAAGACATGCATCCGTTTCACGTGCAGCGTGTCCAGACACAGAAACCGGAGGATTATGTACCTCGTATTGCTTTCGCACAGTGGTACCTGGGAAAATGTGTTACAAATCCCCTTTTTCCTGCTGAAGTGTTGTTTTCCGATGAGGCATCCTTCACAAGGGAAAGAATTTTCAACACGCATAACGACCATATCTGGGCGGTCGAGAACCCGCATGCAATACGACGTCGTGCAGCACAGAATCGATTTTCGGTCAATGTATGGGCCGGTATTGTGAGAGATCACCTCATCTGACCTTACCTGTTACCGGGTCGTCTAACCGAACCTACGTACTTGCTCTTTCTGCAGCAAGTATTGCCACAACTTTTAAGAGATGAACAGATTTCTGCATCGACGCAACAGACAATGTGGTTCCAACACGATGGAGCCCCTGCCCATTATAGCGCAGATGTTTGTAACTGCCTGGGTGTCACATTTGGTCAACGGTGGATCGGACGTGGGGGTCCCGTGCGTTGGCCTGCTCGGTCACCCGACTTATCATGTCATGATTTTTATTTCTGGGGTCATATGAAATCGCTAGTTTATGACACCCCTGTTGACACTGCTGAGGAGCTCGTTGCAAGAATCGCAGTAGCTGCCGGAGAGATTCAAGATATGCCTGGAGTATTTCAGAATGTTCGGATATCCATGCGTCGGAGATGTGAAGCGTACATTGTAGCCCGTGGAAGAAACTTCGAACACTTACTTTAATCCATGTACCTTTTGCTTCTTTTCATGTATTATTAAAACGATTTCTCATTTACGGTCTCTTTTCTTTATGGTGTTTCTGTGTACAACACCGCTTCAGGAAAGCATTTCCGACCCCACATTGCTCTATGATTTCGAGTTGTCAGGATGTACCCTACCCCCCTTAGAAGTTCTGAAACGGTTCACTGAAACACCCTGTATAGAAAATTTAACAGATGCAGAGAAATTGGAGAATCCGAAGATCTGGTCCAAACCTCCGGCATTATCTATAGAAAAGGAGAATTAAAGAGGTTAATTAACTAGACCAAGACAAAGGCATGAGAGACCTTCTGTTTCAATTGTTGTTGAAAATGTTGGACATGTGTTGGAACATTGAAAAATTGAAACATACTTTTGCAATTGCTTTTCAGAAATTAAAGAGATAAGTAAGCATTAATGTAAATATTCCAGACGTCAGTTCACCTTCAATCCAAGAAACAGTCACTTGGCGAGTAATTATTTTTCCAAATAAAAATATTAATCTACCATCTATGAGAACTTTTTCCTTCTAGCCACTTAAAGAGGTTACAGAAAAAAAATGAAAATGTCATTTATAATTTAAAAAGATCAAAAGTCTCCAGTTTGAACCTCATCCGTTTTAGGATCTGGGTTGCACGTTTTGAACAAGGTACTGCTTTTTTTCCCCTTGAAATTATAAATGTTTGCTTTAGTGTTCTCATTTTCCTAAAATCCTAAGGAAATGCTAGGGTCGTCTTCGTGCTTAAGTCTGAAAGATATCCTTTTTTGTGTCAATCTTATCGGTCTATCTGTTTACGCCCGACCATTTGCAAAATTATTGAAAGATTTTTTGTTTCGCAATTTAATAATTTTATTAATATTGATAATTATATTCACTAGCACCAATTTGGTTTCCGCAAATTATCGAATTGCGAAGTGAATATGGATTCTCTAACAAGCAAAATTTAAGTCCTAAAATAGAGAAGTCACTTCGCAGCAGTGTCTTTTGTTATCAGGACAGCGTTTGACATTCTTGATTGGAATATATTATTCTCTTTGTTTGATAAGTATAATATTCCATATTGTTTTTGAACTATTATTGTTGAGATTAGCCTCACGGTTCTGACCTGGTGTCTCATTTATTGAATTTTTACTTTAATGAAATTCTATTGTTAAATAATCACGCATTGTATTTCATGGCCCACGCGGATGATTTAGCTGTGATTGTTAATGCTGATTCTAGAACTAATTAATTACTAACTAAAAACTAATTTCTTTTAATTCAGCTCTGAATAATTGAATAATAAACTAAAAGAACCCAAGCTGAATTTTTCAACAGAGAAAATGTTGGCTGTTGTTTTCAGAGGGACACAGAATAATAATAGACACAAAAAGGGATTTTCTATTTTCAAGCGACCACCAATATTCAAACTAGATAATAAAACTATTAAAATATTTTACTCTCTCTTGTACTTAGGAATAATTATAGATAATCAGCTTAGCTGGACCTTGCATATTTTTAATTTACATAAAAATATTTATATACTAATTAATAATTTTAATTATATAACTAGGCCAAAATGGAGCACCAGTATTAACTTATTAAAAGAATGGTATTATGCTGTGATAGAAGAGGTTCTCCTGTATGGCGCTGCCGTATGGGCAGGGCACATAAGTAGGCAAAACATTGCTAAATTACATACATTTCAATGGATTTCATTAATTAAAACAGCTAAATGTTACAGGACTAGTCCAACTAACTTTTAATTTTTGGGAATAACTTCTCTCCATAACGTTGTAAAAAGTCTCTATTTTAAACTCCAAATGTGTCATAAAAAGTCCCCGAATTATTCATCAGAAAAGTTCACGAAGTTTCATCTGTATGCAACTCATTTAAAATTCAAATACCTTCTGGACGGTAAAGATTTCAAATTTGACGAAAGAATCTCTCTGAGCTGGCAGTCAAAAAAAATTCAAATTCTCTTCCTCGGCCCTGAACACTAAAAGGCAAGGAAACCGTTCCAGATACAGACTTTTCGATTTTTGGATTATGCAACTAAAACAGAAAAGAATATCTGTAATAAAATAAAAATGTGCAAACATTGAAATGATTTATTCGAAATGAAAAAGAAATGTTTGATAATAGTGAAAGCAATTAGTAGAATAATTTTTAACAACCTTAATAGGAATCTTATTTATTTTCACAAAAATGTGTTATTCATTTAAAAAGAAGCAAAGAAAAGAAAAGCATTCAAAAAGACTTCTTTTTAAACTCTGTTTTTAATCAATAAGTTGTTGAGGAAAAACTAATTGAAAATAAATTCTGGCTTAGTATCAAAAAATAAGAAAACCGTTACTTGCATTAACATCTCAAAAATAAAAATTAAAATTTTTATGGCATCGTTGTTTGCTTTGAAAGAAACAATTTTTGGTAATTTTTTCAAAGTATTTTCTCGGAAAAATGTCTCGAAGAAAATAAACCAAAAAAACAATTCCAAACTCAAGTGTAATAAAGTAGCCTGCCTCTCATCCAACTTTCTAATACCTAAACTAATATTGATCCTCATCTTAGAGCAGACAAGGCATGAAGTGCTCTCTCGGCGTGGGGGAAAAAACATTCTAAGAAATGAATATAAAGAAAAAATTATTTGCAAAACGAAAATCTATTTCTTCCGTTTAGGGGCACGTGGTTCGGTTCTCAGAAGCCGTGACTTGTTGGTTTTTCGAAAAATCTTCTTCCGTCCACCCCTCTCACACCCTGTACGGCCTTTCATGTTAACAGCATTTCAAACGATTTTCGAACAGTTTCCATCGATCAAAAGTGGAATATCCTTGATCGCTTCTAAACTACTGCCTGAATGAAGAATTGCCATTAGATGTTTCCATTGAATTCATTTACAATGTCGGGACTGTTTGCGTCAGTTGAAATGTGAACATTAATCTAAAATTATTAAATATGAATCTTTGAGATAATAAAAATTCGAAGAGTGCAGATTTATTGATCAGACTAATAATAATGTCCAGTCGGCAAAAGATTTATATATTACATAAACATATGAAAATGCCACATAATGATCAGTCATTATTTTCATTGCTGATGCTTTGTCTCTGGTCATTATTTGGTCTTCAAAAATACGCTTCTTTTTATCTGATGAGTCATTTCTAATACAAGGATTCACATGTTTTCAAAATCAAGACACTTGTAAAGAGTATTTGATTGGCATTATTATGTGTCACGAAAACATGAATATTCCAATTTTCTAAGTGTTTTTATTGCATTAGCAGTGACCTCATTTGTTTCTTTTGCATTTCTCTCAAAACCAGAACTATGACGGTTTTGTAGTATACGCACGACACAAAGCTACTGCTGTGACATCTTCAAGTTGTTTTGATTAGGACTTGGCTTAATGTGCTCCACAAGCAAGTCTTCTGATTGGTAGCTTAAGGAATGAAGGCAGGTCCTGATGAGCATAAATAGCAGAGAGAATATTATGGGTTCTATGCCGACTCTGCTCTAAATCGATATTTTTCCAAAATTAGTAGATCGATGCCACTTTAGCAATATTCCTCAATGGTCTCCACTCGATCGTGGGAGTGTCTGTTAAGGATACATCTTTCTAGCTGACCCATCTTAAACACATGCTAATTATAATAAATTCACTGCTAACACCGGCTGAAATCCACAGGGTTAATGACAACGGTTGTTGGTGATTCATCGTTTCTTCATGATTTGAGGAGTCTCTTCATAAGGGAAAAAAGTTTAGCATCTGGATGTCTTGACATTCTTCTCCCTTGAAGACATGGTGGATCTGTTTGAAACGACGAGACACACATCTATATCCCCTGATTTGGATATAACAAATGACCATACACAATGGCTCTAGTGAAAAGGATCCACATCTAGCTGTCCATATGCACTTAACTATGTGTGAGAAAATGGGTGACATTACATCCGGTCGGAATGCCAATTACCAAATGAGGAATAGGGGAGGGAACGTTACAACTTCTTTCCCATGAATCTCTCGTTTGCGTACTTGAGTGTTTGTTTCCGTACGCTTGGGTGTTGGCACTCTACAGGCCAGAATTGTTTACCATAAATCTGACACATATACACCTTCGAGAATAGAAATGTGTACTTAGAAGCGAATTTTTAAAAGATTTTAACTATTAAGCGCTTTTTTTGCGATAACGTACTAAAAGGTTATTGCACAATAATGAATTTCACTCTGTTTTAAAATTTAAGAAATTGTCTTTCAAATTTTACCAATTTAATAGTCGTGCAAAATTTTGTTGAATTTTGATAATTTTTAAAATTGTTTTTTGCATAATTTCTACCAACACATGACGTCGTTTCCTTGAAATTCAAACCGTTTTCATTGTTTCGTTAAATATTTAATCGTGTCGAAAACTAAATCAGAAGGATTCTTTTTAATACCTGTGTAGTTTACAAGACAAAGTGAAAAAGTTAAGTTACAACACCGCAAAATTCAGAAGGTAGATGAACCGAATATTTACATCTTTAACAGTTCTTTGATGTCACAGAAGTGGTCTCCATTAGAAAAGTTCGTATACATAACAAACGAATACAATTAAAATAACATGGGTTTGATGTCACACATTTTCGCAGACTGATGGATATGAAGATAATCTAAACTACTTATTTGAAACTAAATATAACCAATATTACTGGCAAATTAGCTGGTCACCTGAAGCCTAAAAGGCGAGTTGGAGCTTTATTGCATTTAATTTTCTAAAGCACCAATCTCTATTAATGAATGAAGTGAAGATCATTCAGATTCTTATGCAGGAGAATTTGAAATTTTTCTGCGCAAAAATTGCTTGCTTGCTTTATTACCAATTTTTTAAAAGAAAGAACAATTGCATATAGATCACGTAATTTTAAACGAATGCAGCACGGGTCGACATATTCTGAAATCATTTCTTTTTCACCTTCACAAATACTTAATTGTCCTTTCAGATACAAACTGTCAAAACTAGATGTGCAACAATTTGGTTTACTATTCAGTAAGTTTAAGTATAATAAAGAAGATTGGCAATGGTAGAATTCTTTCTCTGGAATAATTTCTTTCATGAAAAGTATAATTTTTTACGCATTTGACGGCTCATTAAGAGTTGGTAAAATCATGCGATTCGATTTTCTTCACGTTGTAGAATAACAAACTGGAAATTTTATTCAACAGTTCTTAACCTAATTTAAACGAGTAAAATGTAACGATTTGATTTTATTTAACGAAAATATTCTTTTAAATATTTTCAAAGTAATTTTTCTTCTTAAAATAATATTAATAAATAAATAAATTTTTTATGTTAATATCGAATAATATCAAGCAAATTGAGCAACTTAAAAATTTTAAATAAATTTGGCCCCTCCGAATATCCAAATCTTTTTTTATATTTCCCGCTGTTCCCTTAATAAATGTTCATTGAATAACTACTTCTTGAACAAAAAAAAATTAATTTTTAAGTCCCTATGTTGTTTATTTTGACAAATAAAAAAATCCACCAAAATTATCTTAAGTTAACTTCAATGGTTCTTGCAGCAGCTTTAT
Organism: Argiope aurantia; assembly: GCA_026543865.1. Taxonomy (NCBI): domain Eukaryota; kingdom Metazoa; phylum Arthropoda; class Arachnida; order Araneae; family Araneidae; genus Argiope; species Argiope aurantia. Next base: position 180,693 of record JAPMOR010032569.1, on the reverse strand, counting down.
TTACTTTTTAAAAGAAATTTGCAGAAACCATCACCTGCGCTTAATAAAGAGAGTTAAAAAATGAAAGAATATTTAGAGACACTCTCTAAAAACAAGCTCAGTATTTCTTAAAGATTTAAACACGAAATCGATACGGATTCTCTCTACTTATTGCTCCATCGTTTAGCATTCAATCATCATTACCCAGAGCCCCATTTTAAACACTGTTAGTTGGTTTTACGCATTGTGGGTCGCTTTTGACTATTCATCCGCCACATCGTACCTGATTAACATAAATATTTCATCCACCAAGATCGACTCTCTTGAATGTCAAACCGGGATTTAGAAACACGGGCATGCTTTTCTTTTCTTTGCTTATCCTAAATGTTTTTATCAGCTTTCTTGTTCTTTTTGTGTGATTCAGATTTTTAGTTTCCCTCTTTTTCTTTTCTGCTTTTTTTTCTTTCATCATCGAATGATTTTCGATAACTCCTTTTCTCCAGGGGGGCTGCGCAAAAATTGTACTAAATATTATCATGTCTAGAGCGCTGAAAGCTCTTCTTTATGAAAATAGTGGGATTCTTTTTGTGAATATCTTTTTTTTAAAGAAAAAACGTAAAAATTTAGTTTTAAGCCCTTAGAAGGGCAAGATCTTTATAGCCACATTTCATTAATCTTATTTGAAAAAAAAACTCATTAATCTTTAATATATATTCTGATAACAAATAACTTTTAAATATTTCATTGGTCATTTTATGTAATGTATTTGTAGATTCTATAATTGGAGTATCACCGACTTCTAAAGTCAGTGGGCTTGTCTATGACAAGTGCCATTAGAAACAACAATAATAATTGGAGTTTCTATGTCTTTATTCAATTAAATAAAAAGATATAAACAACAAATTTTATGTATTTTCTGACAATTTCCCACAATTATTAAAGAGTGGTGAAATCTCTTGTGCAATGAGAAATGATGCAGCATTTCATTTATTGGTAAAAAATAAACCTGTTGGGAAAACACACGAGTAACTGCTTTTTCAACCAAATGGGTAATTTTGAATGTTTAACGGAATAAACTAAAACTTCAAAGAAGAAGTCAGTTTCATAATTTCAGAAATTAATGTATCATTTGACAGCCACTTTTTATAGCAATAACGTCTGAATATCAATCTCAGCGGTTTCCGCATAGCTTTTCATGGAATAAAATGAAATAGGAATCTCATTTTAATGAATTAATTAATAAATATGCATAAATGATAGTAAATGGTACAAAATTTGATTATATTATTTATTTTATATTAGAAGCATATGATAATTGCACTTTCTTAATTGTTGAATGTGTCTATAGTACATTTGCAAATCTTTTTTATCGTCATTAAACACAAATAGCCCTTTTGAAAAAACCGGATTCGTGTCGATACTGCAACGAAATAACAGCTTATCGTCAAACGCAACTTGCAAAAAAAAAAAAAAAAAAAAAAAAAATTGGTAGAACTAAAATAGTTTACTTTTATGTTTCAAACTTATCTCTGTCCTTTTACTCTCAAATACAGTTTCTATGCAGGGTTTGTTTAAATTTTATTAATATTTTCCTTCACTTGTATTTTCTTATTATTGAAAACTGTTCCGTTCAGAAATAATAAACAAGAAATATAAATTCAGTAATTGCATTGCTTTTTATTAAATTTACGACTGGAATTTAATTTCCCTTTCAGTGCTAATCATTAGCGGAGAAACGAGGGTTTTCATTGTTTGAAATTAAATGAAACATGAAAAACTGAAAACGAGAGTAATCTAAGCCATATTAAATGTTTGCAGAAGTTTTACTAAAAGTTTCGCATCTTATTCTTTTTAAGGTATTAATTTATCATTTCTAACTTCCGGAATTATTCGCGCCCTCCCTCTTTCCTCTTTCTGTTGTTTTGTTCACTCATGGAAAATTATCTTCAGTGATGCCATTGAAGAAGTGCAAAAAGGAGATAAAGAAAAAGCGGAAAAAGAGCTGAAAAGCTGCACAAATTGCGCCCCGTGCAAATGACGCTTGGGATATTTTCCGCGGGCAGTTATTGCATTGCCTCGTCGGTCGCACGACACCACTGCGTCCTCAATGAGGTGTAACCGCCTCCGAACATTAAGAGCGACACATCCGCCGCCATTTTTCCTTTTTGTCTTCTTTACCATCGTCTGCTTTTTTCGATTATTCTTCCGAGTTGCGTGAGGCGAACTATTTCGACGCAGAGCGAGAAAATATGCATTTTCATTAAGAACAAATGATAGTTTTAGATTTGAAAGAGCAGACATTTTTTTCTCTTGTTTTTTCCCACATGTGTTCGCCCCTTTTTCTCTAATAGGATACTTTAATACATCTCAGAACATTTGTTTTATGTGGATTTTGTTTTGCAATCTCCTCAGATGCGAAGATATTTTAGCAAAGCAAAAGAGCTGTTAAAAAAAATAGTTAAGAAATTCACAAATGACAATTGATTAAAATATTTTGGAAGAAAGAGCAAGGTTTCTGTCATTTTCATTTTTCTAAATATAATCAAGATTGAAATTTTAGCTGGAAAAGTTTTATTAAAAAATATATTTTTTTCAAAACAAAATTTTGCAAATTCTTTAAATATGGAAAAAGGTATAAGTCGCTATTTTTTCCCCTTTGAACGCATTTTTTTTGTTGTTATTATTCATTTCACGCAAAATTGCTTTTATTAGAAGTGAAAGATTTCCAAACCCGTTCCTCATCATTTAAATTAGTATTATATGAATGATATACAGGGTGTTTCAGTGAACCGTTTCAGAACTTCTAAGAGGGGTAGGGTACATCCTGACAACTCGAAATCATATATCGATGTGGGGTCGGAAATGCTTTCCTGAAGCGGTGTTGTACACAGAAGCACCATAAAGAAAAGACCGTAAATGAGAAATCGTTTTAATAATACATGAAAAGAAGCAAAAGGTACAGGGATTAAAGTAAGAGTCCGAAGTTTCTTCCACGGGCTACAATGCACGTCTCACATCTCCAACGCATGGACATCCGAACATTCTGAAATACTCCAGGCATATCTCGAATCTCTCCGCCAGCTACTGCGATTCTTGCAACGAGCTCCTCAGCAGTGTCAACAGGGGTGTCATAAACTAGCGATTTCATATGACCCCAGAAATAAAAATCAAGACATGATAAGTCGGGTCAACGGTGGATCGGACGTGGGGGTCCCGTGTGCCTTTGGGCAGGTCGGAGTAGCCAGTCTATGATTACTTTCATCCAGAAAAGGAATTACAAAATAATGTTCATGAGGAATGTTGCGTTCTGTTGATAAGAATCTCGGCTCCAATCATATGACATAAAGTTCTGATATTGAATTTCAAGGAAAAGCTATCGTATTTGCTGTCGTATAGCTATAGGTTCCGAAAATGCAACATTCATAGCTAAAAGTATGATAATATAAATGTAGAACGAATTGAATATCTGGAATGTATTTATATCTTGTGGCAGTTATCCAGAAACTGCCGATAATAGGGCGAGTGGTACTGAAAATGGGTCTAATCCTATTCCTAGGTTTTTGGGCAGAAACATTATTATAAATAGGATGCGGATGCCATTTTTTTCGGTTGTAGTTATAAGCATTATGTTTCAGATGTTCCATCAAACAGAAATCCATCTGGGAGAGGGAGGTCCGAATGGAGGGGAAGATAACTCAACTGTAAGTCTCCCCAATAAACACCTGTTCATTAGATTTTCGTATAGTTATTCTATTTACAATTAAAAATGTTATAAAAATTGAATTTCGAAATTTCGTTGAAGGATATACAAGGAAATTCAAAAAGTAATGGTTCAAGTAAAAAAATGTGTGTAATATGTTGTTCGGGTGTAGAAGTTTATTCAATAATCCTAGTATTTATTAGAAAGGGAGAATTTGTGCCATGTGTTGTTTTTAAAGCCAACATTTTGACTTACTCTTCAAATTCCTCTGTTCCTAATATTTTTTATGTTATTTTAGAGCAGAATCTATCTCGGTCCGACAAAGCATTTTACTGGTAGCCGCAGTAATTGAATGAAATCGTTCCCTAAATTTCATCAGAATGTAGGACGCCACTATCCACAACAAGACATCTATGTGCAGGGTTAACAAGTTAGCTAAAGTTACCCATGTCAGAGGGGTCTAAAATGCGTTCTATTGATCCAAATGAGATAAAAAAAATTTACAAAAGTTCACTGTTAGGTTGCGTTGTAATACACACAAAATCATTTAATATGGTTTATAATTATTAAACAATGAAAAATTAAAATTGTTCAATATGTTCTCCTTCATTTTCAACATATGCTCAAATCGGAGAACCATATTTTCTATAGATGCCGGAGTGAGATTGCCGGAATATTGAGAATATGGAGCGAATATTTTCTTTCAGATCTGGTAGAGATGATGACCTTTGACGGTAGATATTATCTTTCAACCAACCCCATAACCAAAAGCGCAAGGGGTGATGTCCGGCGAAGGTGGAGATCATGATAAATTGTGCTTCTGAGAAATGCTGTTTTAATAATCGCTTTAAACGACGATCAATATGAGGTGGTACACCATCCTGCAGGAAAAAGATGTCTTGAAGGTATGCGTGCTGTAGAAGAGTTGATATTACAAATTTCCTCAGCATATCATGGTACCGTTGTCCTGTGACGGAACAGGTTTGGGTTGCATTCGAAATTATCTCTTCACTGAAATAAGATCCAATGATAAAAGTAACTTTAAAAACAGACCATGCTTTCACTTTTTCAAGGTGCAAGGGCTGTTTCTGGATAACGTGAGGATTTTCCTCTGCCCAGTTGTGAGTGTTAATTTGCCCATTGAGGCAAAATTGGGCCTCATCACTCCACAGAATGTCCCATGGCGAAGTTGTGTCAATCACCATTCGAGCAAGTAACTGAAGTGCAATAATTATCTGGATCTCTAAGTCCCCGTCCTGCAACAGGTCTCCGCACCTGCGGAGATTTGATTTTGTATGGATAAAAATGCAAAATCTGTCATGCGATTTTTCGTGCAGTTGAATACGGCATATTAAGAACACGAGAAACAACTGGCAAACTCACACTATTATGCGACGACTGACTGCTGGCTTCAACGAGCGCGGTTGTAACATTTTCGCCGCTGGAAGACAAGATTTTTTTTTGTTTGTTTGTTTCGTCCTCTACCTGGAAGAATGCCAAGTTGCCCATTTTTTTCAAATTTCTGCATCATCTTGCGTAGGGCACCTGGAGACATTGGATCTCTTCGTATCTACTTCATAAAATGAAATTCCTTTAGAGCTGCAGCGGAGGTTTTTTTGGTTCTGGTAGAAAAATTTCTCCAGTAGCGCTTTTTCTTGCAACGCAGGCATGACGAACAGAGAAGAAACTAATGTTCGTGCAGAATCCGACTTCTTTTTATCCAAAGAAAAATGGTAACAGACAGGCGCTGTAACGCAAATTATGTTTCAAATTTTCAATATATGCAAATAAATGCCATTTGTTTTACAGCGCCATCTATTAGTGATTTTTTGTACTAAACTTTTTTAATTAATAAATGTAAAGCGCATCATCTGAATAATCTGCAGTTCAAATTTTATCTTATTTGGTCCAATAGAACGTGTTTTAGAGCCCTCGGAAGTGAGTAACTTATTTTTTGCTAACACTGTATAATAATTTGTCGATCAATTTCTATCAGTTTTAATAAATTTCTAATAATATTCGTCCATATACTTATCAGTACAATTAGAAAATTCTAGCATTTTCTTCCTTATAACATTCTTGATAGAATTTTTGTTCTTTTATTAAAGTCGAAATGTGAAAACACGTTTTCTTGTAATGAATAGATTTTTCTATAAAACATGACTTTCACTGTATTTTTTATTTAATTATTTGTTTTAGCTTTATGGTAATTACAGTTAAACTTAAAAAGTAAAAAAACAATGAAAATTTCATACAATTTATAAACTTTAGAACACATATTTTTTGTAACATAGTTTCCTATATAAATATTAACCTCCGTTGAAGACACGCTTGTTACCCAGATTGACTTTTTAGGATGTTAAACAGAATGCATTTGAAAAACCATCACTTTCTGATTCAATACGACACAGAAAATACGAATCTATCTGCGATGAAACACTGTGGGTGGAAATTTATAAGAATGTATGTACTATGAAACAAAGCAAAATAAAATCATATTCCCGAAATAATGTACAAAGGAAGTAACTATTTTAAGCGTAATTTTAACCCTGTCAAAAGCTATTTGAATGTTTTGATGGGTGAAATTGAATTTCATCATTACATTAAAAAACTTTTTGAGATAATTTTAATAATTTTTTTAATATTTAATTTAATATAATGAAAAAAATTTTACTAAAATGAAATTGACTAATTTTTATTAAACATAATGCTTTTTGTGAGATAATAATTTTGGAAGTTATGATAATCATATTTTTGGACTCATTTAAAATTTCTGTTTACTGCCTATTTTGGATTTATTTTTCAGTTTCATTTCTCTGACTGAATGAACCTTTTGGTAACATGTCGAAAATGTAAATATGATTCAAAATGCTCTCCTCTAATAATATTTTGTATTTTCATTTAGTTACAAAGCGTTAAATTAAATATAAATGTAAATATCGTGTATAGATTAAGCTATTAAAAAAGGAAATGTAACAAATATACATTTGCCAGTTGCCATGCAACTATAAGTAATAAAAGATATTTGCGTGTCACTTACGTTTGTATTTTATCTAAACATGTGTTATTGTTATATATATATATATATATATAAACATATTATCGCTTTCAATCCTGATTCTTTTTTTTTTTTTTTTTTTGATTTCTGTATTACTATACGTAGAAAAATTGTAATCGTCAAGAAAAGAAAAACGAACTCAAGATTTTGACGAATCTGTACGTTTTAGACCTTCCTGAGTTCGGAAAATACTTTTTTGGAAATTCTCTGTTTCACTGAGACAAAGATAACTCAAAAGCACTTTGAGCAAAGTGAATGGAATTTGGTATCTGGTCGTTACGCCCATTTCTAAATTTCTTTCAAATATCGAGTTAAACCCAACAAGGAGTAGAGACTCTGCTGGTCTGTACTCTGAAAATCGCGCAAACGTGATAACTTAAAAAGGCATCAACTTTCGTGTGTGACTTTGTGACTACAATTCTAGATCGGTGTCAAATTTTAGTTTCAATAGGTGGGGGTGAGGGTGGGTCAAAAGGCTTCTGAATAAGAAACATTAAATTTATTAACGAATCAGAAGGCAAAAATTTTAAAACTTTTTGAGTACAACGCATTCGAATGCACACACACACACACACAAACTTCGGTACTGAATAATTGTTATCATATTTTTCACTTATTATTCTTATAATTTCCTCGAACATGTTTCAATTCAACTGGCAAATTTTTGATACTTAATGATTTCCCATTTCATATTTCAGGACGAAATGGCTTGATGATTGAAAGATGCTTAGCATAACGAAGAGAGGCTTCTTACATATATTATAAAAATTGGAATTAAAAATATTTTACTTAAGAAACTATCATGGTGAAGTAGGAAGAGAATAAAGATGGCTAGTACATGAAGTGTGGTTTTAGTTTCTAGGGACCCTAATCGGTGAAAAACTGAAGAAAATTTTTTCCGAAGTCTTATCATGAGAACCATTGCAATACGTAGTCTTCCTATAAGGAATCTATCTAAAAGAGCTTAACACCTGAAATTACAAAATCGAATGTATCCAACTTTTTCCCTAGTTGTTACAGTTTGAGCTATGTCCTTTCATTTTTTTTCCATTTCCCTTTTTTCTTGTTTCCCCCCTTTTTCCTTTCTTTACTTCTTTTATCTCGTGGAAATGTTGCAATGTTATAAACAAATCTTCAGAATTATAAAATATTATGTACAAACTCCCTCCCGCCTGTATTGCACTTTCAAAATCTAACTAAAAAAGAGCGTTACACCCGAAATTACATCGAATATATCCATCTTTTTTCCTAGTTGTTACAGTTTGAGCTATTTCCTTTCATTTTTTTTCCTTTCATTTTTTTTCCTTTCCTTTTTTTTTTTCCTTTCCTTTTTTTTTCACCTTTTCTTTATTCCCAATTTTCCCTTTATTCTTTTTTTTCTTCCTTTTTTCTTGTTATTCCCCCTTTTTTCTTTCTTTCTGCTTTTTTTTTCTAGTGCTAATTTTACAATTTTCTAAACATATCTTCATAGTTAAAAAATATTATAAACTAACTCCATCTCGCCTTTATTGCACTTCCTAAGCATAATTAAAAAAAAGAGCATTACACCCGAAATTACAAAATTTTCAGCGAACATCATTCTCAACATCCTGCTCAGAAACGGGCTTCTGGCGTTGTCGCCTTTCTTGGAACTACTCATATCCCAGTCATATCTCTAAACTTGAATCTAACCTTCAAGCAGCAGGCAGCCCTGTCTGTTAGGATTTGAGTGGATCAATCAAATAGATAATCATATATATCAAACTATTGCCTCCATTTATTATTTTAGGCAACTGAAATAACTACTGTCATTTTTAGCATAATATTAATTCAAATTCCAATGTCTGGAAAATTGTACACTTCATGTAGACTCTTATATATGTCTATTAAATTCTGACGAAAAGTCCAACCAGAATATTGTATCATTCTCCTCATCACTTACCAACCCAAATATTTCACTCAATCAACCTTGCAATTTGTTTTTTCTTCCCTTTTATTTTTCTTCAGGTAGGCAGTTGACAAGGATTTATACAATTTTGAACACATTCCTCTGAATATTATGGATAATGCACATCATCCAAACAACTCTTCCCGACCATCATAAAATGTCTTAAAATGCCGCAAACTGGCAAATATTCAGTCTTGCCGATATCAGGTTTTGGACCTAAGAGTACTGTACTGTAGAGAAAGCGTTGGCACATATTATAAACTATAATAGAATCTGACCATTCCTAAGACATGGGGAAAGCAGAGGAATCAATAAAACTTTAGCGGAATGCGAATTGCCAAAATCAAAAAATGAAAGCTTGGAGCATTCTTAGTCACGAAACCGCATACCAAATGTGATGTATTTAAATCATTGCATTTTTGAGTTATTACATTTAAGGGCTTCTGAAAGTACAGACAGACAGACGTTCAATTCCTTATAGGATTTTGCTCGAAATCTGAAAGATATCTACAAATGTGGTGTGAAGACCACATATCAAATTTCTTTCAACTAGCTCAGAATTCTATCGAGTTAACTTTGTCCAAGAGGAATAGACAAGGATAATTCAGAATCACGCGGAAATCGAACTCTAAATTACATATATCACCGGCAAAATGACTACACACATCTTCAAAAATCATATGCTAATTGCAGGAAGCCACCAGATAACACCGATAGTACGTCACTAAGACGAGAATGTAAGGGAGTGATGTATAAGCAATACAGGCAAAGAAGTAAAATCGTTTGCAAGCGCTTTATAAGCCTTTCAGTGCAATAACCGCATAATGACACAAAGGACGCATTTGGAGGATTTTTTACGTGATAGAATTATCGGCTGTCTGGAATGTGGGCGTACCCAGCTGGAAGTACCCGAAGAACTTGGAATCGCCCAGAGTATCATCTTCAGGCTTTCGCAACGATTTCAAAATGATGCTAATGCAAGTAGACGTTACAGCACAGGTCGCCCCCTAGTTACAACGCCGAATGAGGACCGGTATTTGGCAGTTACTACCAAAAGAAACAGGCGGAGCACAGCATCAGACCTGCCTCGTTAGCTCTCTTCAGCCACTAATACGACAGTTTAAAGGCAGACCGTATACAGACGCTTTGGGCAGATTGGTCTATATGCTCGTAGGCCTGTCAGATGTGTTCCACCTACTGGAACTCACTGTCGCCTGCGGTTAGCCTAGAGTAGAGAGCATTAATTGTGGGCACCGCAGCAGTGGGCTTGTGTGATGTTTTCCTACGAAGCTTTCAGGTTTAGCTTGTAGTCTGATTCTCAACGGAGTGTCATATGGATAGCGCAGGTACCGTTACCACCAAGAGAGCATCATTGAACGACACTGCTACGTAGGTGCAGATTGTTCGTTTGGAGAGAAATAATTCTGGGTTACAGAACTGACCTGCATGTTAATTGGAACCATGATAAGCTAAATCTATCGGGAAGTCATTCTGCAACAACATGTACGTTTGTTTCGGCGCACCATGGGTGCAGAATTCTTGTTTATGAATGACAACGTCCGTCGATCGGAGGATATCACCAGTATGGACTGTCCAGCATTCTCACTGGACTTGAATCCAGTAGAGCATGTGTGGGACATGCGTGGCCGACGTGTTGCAGCCCGTGAACCACCTCCTACATGTCTACAGGAATTTCGGAGAGCATTTCTTGATGAGTGCTGTATTATTCCCCAAGATCAGATCGATCATTTGATATTCAGCATGCCTAGACGTTGTACGGACTGCATTGCATGACTGGGAGACATACTATTTATTAACCATCGTACCAACCAGGTAATATTGGTTTTTGTAAATAGTTTTTTTTTTTTTTTTTTTTTTTTTGTAATTTGCTTTCGGGAGCAAAAAATCGCAATTTTTAATAATGATATCAAACATATAGCATCTTTTTTGCTCTTTACCTTTTGTTTAATAAATAGGCTTTACAAATGTCACATTTGTTTTGCTTCTGACTCTTTCTTTTCCTGAATTTGCATTATCCTTAATTTATGGACATGAGTGTATATATAATACTAGCATGTGTTTATATAAATTACTAACGTATTTGACACGCAAATCTCTCTTATTACTTATCGCCGAATGGCAACAGGCAAATAATCATTTGTTACATTTCCTTTATTTAACAGCTTAAACTGTACACTTTATTTACATTTACATTTAAAACAGGTGACTACATTGCAAAGTTTTTTTTTTGTGTGTGTGTGTGTGTGTGAAATTATAAATATTTTTATTTACATTCTTAATGCTTTAACAAGTTCCTTTATAAGACAGTTAGAATTTTACTTCAAAGTTTATTTTTACAAGTTACAAAGAATTTATAATTGTATTGGCATACTTTTAATGTTATTTTACAACTTTAGATGGAATTTTCTCTGACTGAAATCTTTGATAGAATTTTCATACGAAAAACTTCATAAATCAAGTATCTAACGCATTTTCTTTGTTCAAATTTGGTATAATTTCCCAATATGTTTGGCAGTTCCTGAACTAGAGAAAAAATTATTATCCATTTAGAAATATTTCGTATTAGTTTAGTGATTCATAATTCAAAAAATTGAAAATTTCGTGTTATTTATAACTCAAAAGCCAATATTTAAAAATGGATAGAAATACATCTTTGTTTAGTTCAGGAACTAGATGATACATTTCTGAAGCTATGTGCAAAAGTTTCAGCAAATTATTTATTGATCTTCTAAAATAGATTTTTGCTTTATACCAATTTTTAACCAAAAAAAAATCCTTCTTTTCAATATTTAAAACTACTTTTGGCACTTTACTGGCATATGTTTCTCTCATAAATGTTTTTTTAACTTTTTTATGCAAGAATTCAAAAGTATAATTATTTTAGAGAGTTTTCAAACAATTTATTCCGGACATGGTCACATACCTTCATTTAATACTTCAGTACTAAATGGTATGCTTCTAAACTTCAGTACAAAATATCAATAGAAATTTTCTGGTGAAAACAAAAGCATTTCATTTAGAAGAAGGAAGGTGGAAAATACATCGAGATATAAACATCAAACAGAATGTATAACCGAGCCCAGAAATGGGCTTAATCGTTGTCTGATTGTTTAACGCTATGACTTGCTATGGAAATGGGTAATCGCATCTTCCAAAATTTTAACCTCATAAAAACTGCTTTTGCATTATCTTAAATTTCAAAAAACATTTTTAATGATGTTAATTTTCTTTCCATTATTTTTTTCTTTTTATTAAATTAAATCTTTAAAATTTATTTAAAATCTTATAAATGTTTTTAATGCTATGATGAAATTGAATTTCCTCCATCAAATTATTCAAACGCGTTATTTTGTCAGTGTTACGATTCAGATTAAATTAATTATATTCTTCCGGCATTAATACTGAAATAAGATTTTCTCTTGAGCATTTATTTCATAGCATACATACTCTTATAAATTGGCACCCACATTATTTAATATAAGAGTGCTTCATATTTTGTGTGAAATATCGAATCAGAAGATGATGCTTTTTGAAATGCATTCCATATATTCCGTTTTAACAGCCTAAAAAGTGAATCCGGGTAACAAGCATGCTTTCAGAAGTGGTTAATATCTATATATCCAACTTTGTTACAAAAAATATATCTTGAAAATTTATAAATTTTATGAAATTTTCATTGTTTTTTAATTTTAACTTTTACTGATATCATGCTAAATAATAAATAAAAAATTTAGTGAAAGTCCTATATTATAAATAAATCTATTCATTATGCAAAAACGACGAATTTCCATATTTTGGCTTTTAATAAGAGAAAACAAATTCCATTAAGATTGTTGTAAAAAAATGCCTCAATTTTCTTATAATACTCGTGAGTATTTCGAAGAATATCTTTGAAAATTTATTTAACGTAATTGATGCCAAATGAATGAATATTTGTGCTGATTTTTGTTAACTCATTATGGATTTTAAAGGCATCAAACCACTTAACTTTGTTGTTAAAATAATATCAAACTATTTATTTTGAAATTTAAAATTCTTCCACTTAAAAATAGAGTCGGCTAATAAATTAAGACCTAGAAAGTATCACTAAAATGGTAATATTGTAAATTTTCAAATGGAGTTAGAATCACCTTTCAGTTCAATAAATGCTTTTAAAATTATAAAGGAAAAAAAAATTCCCAAAATTTCAACTAAATTTTCATTATAAGGAATATTTGAATAAAGATTATATAAAAACTCCGAATTTTTCATCCAAATATTTCGTGAAAAATTTCGTAACCATAGGTTCGAGTTCTACCATGTTGAACTCCAATATACACAGAAACATACTTCTCCGTTACTATAAATATAAATTTATAACTGTTACTGAAGTAACTTATCCAGTTGGCATTTTTTGTCTCATTTAGAATTATTTTATTAGAAAGAAATAAAGAATTAAAAAATTTTCATGTATAGTAATCTTTATTATATAATTGCAAAATGACATGCATAAGAAATAAGTCACACATTATATCTAAGAAGAGAAAATTCCAAAAAACTTTCTTGAATCCCAGAAACATTTCTTCTAACTTTTTGGTTTCCTGCGTCTTGCTCATTCTTCCCCGTCACGTTTTTTTACTAAGAAAAAACAAACAACATAAGCTATAAACCTCAATACCAATGCTATTTAAGAAAAGAATAATTAAAGGCATCTTGAAGAGAAGAACAAAATTATTTTAAGTGAATCAATATTGAATTTATTAAACATTTGTGGCATAAAATCAGGATTGATTTAGAATTTTGAGTGAACATGGAAATAATGAACTAGAATGCAAAAGTAAAAACTTATACAATTTCAACACTGTTTTTTTTTTACCTGTTAAGTATGTCCGATGTGTAAGCGCATCATTTCAAATTTTTATTTTGGAGCAGCCGATGCGTATTTTTTATCTAATAAAAATGAAATATAATTCCCATTATTTTGAATTTGTGCAAAATTCCCTATTAACCATTTGTATTGCATTCGGTGTGCAAATGCGCTATCGCTTGACTTTAAAAATGGAACATGAAGGACTTTAAAAAATAAATTTACCAAATAGTGGTTAGGTGGAATTAATGGAGATTTTACAAGCATGACATATATGGTTTCCACATGTCTGAATATAGCACATATATAGCGTGTTTGTATCTTGAATACATATCAAAGTCATGCAAAATTAAATAGCAAGGATGTCACATATTCGTATTATAGCTTATTGTTGTTGTTATTTATGGCACTTGTCATAGACAAGCCCGCTGATAAAATCAGTGACTTTAAGCCGAGTTTTCACAGTAGCCTCTGGGGGTACACCCCTGAGCACCTGAGGCAAAAGCCTGACATCTAGCTCATATGAAGAACACGCACACACGCACATTCGCTTGCGCAACCCCTTTTTACAGGGGGGAGGGGGAGGGGCTCTTCCACACACCTCATAGATAGAACGCAGGGCAAAGAACAATCATGCCCGAACTAGGACTCGATCCGGGACGCCAGGATAACGTTTACGCAGACACGGCCAGCGAGTAAATATAGAATAAATAGTTTATTCGTACTTTATGCATTGAATTTTTAGGTATTTTTATTATGGCTCTCACTGTATCATGAGATTTTGTAAAAATATATTGTTATATTAATATTTAATACATAAATATTTTGTTAAAATAGGTCGGGACACAAATCCAAAAGCTGAATTGTTTCCAGTTTCAGAATGTAGAATCCAAAAGTTTGTAGAATTATTTATTCGCTCTTTACCCCAATGTGCTATATGAGTGATTTTTTATATCCATTTATACACTTTGTGTTATAATAACAATATTATCTTCAACAAGTCTTTCACGCAAGCAATAGAGCAAGGATAGTTCGTAATACTTCATTTTTTTTTCAGAATGCATGTGGCTGTTTTTCTTCTGCTTTTCACAGATGTTGCCTAATTGAGGATAGTTTTATTTTTGGAGAGATTAAAAGTGCACCTTTGAAAGAGAGATTCTGATTTGAATCTGTGCATTGAACGTATTTCGCAGAACTGCTCATCGATATTCGGGTCTTTGCAGCACAACAGACTGTGTGTTTTGGGACGAAGCGTAACTACAAAGCTGCAGAAATGATTCTTTTTTTTTTTTTTTTTCTGTCTACAGACTACTTTGGATAAGGAACGAATTTTTATGGTCTGGTGGTATTTCTTTCATTTGAAGGACATGGAGATAAAGGATGGTTTAATTATATGAAGTTCCATTTTGTATCAATATCAGAAGGATCAAGTAACTGTGAATCACGGTCAGGGGCCGAGGATGACCTACGAATTAGCACACTCTCAAAACTTCTTGCCACAAAAACGGGAGGACATTTGACCCAAAACGTCTGATTTAACGAACACATTTGACGAGTTCTACCTATTGAAAGTTATTAAGTAGAATCCGATTTTGTATCTCCATACCTTATCATTCGGCCTCAAAGAGATACTGTAAACATACGGAATCAGATCTCTGTAAATCACAAAACATCCATTTTAAAATTTCAACTCTTGGCTATTAAGTGCCTGATAATATTTGTATTATAATATAACACCCCGAAGACGCCTGCCTGCTTGTTTGAAAACACGATTACTCAGAAATAAATCGAGTCTCATGATAAAATTTAGAATGTGGCTTTTAAACTACAAATGAAGTTTTTGTCAAATTTTGGATGACATCCATCCTTTTGAATTTGCTTTTTTGCCAACACTAATACTCAAAAACGAAAGTCAAATTTAAAGTTTAAAATTTTTTTTTACTAAAATGATTGAATTAAATCAATATATGGGCAGAATCAATTGCTAGTATGTCTGTCTTAGGATCCATCTATTCATTCATGTGTGAGTATAAGACTCAAGACTCAATAAGCTAGTGATGCTAAATTTGATATGTGTTTGTGACTCCGTATATTTAGATGCATTTAAAACTTTGATTGCAAATAGTTAAAAGGAGAAGGTGCAACAAAAACAACTCCATACATTCAGCTGCGAAACGTAGGAGTAACTTTAACTCACAGCTTGGCTCCCGTTGGCGTAAATGGCGCTAAACTCTGTAAATATAATTGAAATCGCTAGTAGAAGACTACCGCTGTTTAATTTTATTTTGCATGCGTATTTATCTGATGTGATAACTCATTCCACGCTAAATTTAAGTAGGGTGGCTCTAGAATGGAAAAGAAAAACATGAATTTATTCTAAATTTAAATTCTTTGCAATACGGTTGGCATTTATTTTTGAAATTCTTGCTTGAAGATGTTCGAAAAAGTAAAAAAAAGGCATTTGAGTTAAAATAAGAAATGGCATGTGCAGCTAATACTATGATATGGTACCAATCTTATAATATATAAAACCTGCACTAGTGGTTTTCTTCAAACTTTCTCTCTTGCTCCCGAATAATAATATTTTACTCCTTTCTTCTAAAAAAATAATCAGAAACTTGTACAAGGCCATGACCATGACGAATCTTGAGATTTTTATTTTCAATGACTTGCAAATGAGAATTTTGTGCTTTGTTATATTGTAAAGAATGTTAAGGTGGTATTTTAGAAGGTATTTTTGGTACAAATTGAAACCAAAATCTGCTACCATTTCCTTAATATGCTCACACATCAAACTTCATTCATCTGCATCATAACATTTTAGAGTTCACTATTATCTAAATGCAAAGGTGCTAACAAACGTCCATTCTTAGAAATGTAATATGGTTTTAAACTTTGAAGTCAAATATCTACCTACTACTTACTTACTTTTATTTACCTGCATTTTTTCGTTTTGTAATTACTGAGTTAATAATTTTCTCCAGGAAAGACAGTCAAATCTACTTTCAATGAATTTGATAGAAATTCAGAACTATTATGGAAGTAAAATTTGCCTTGTTTCAGCCATCTGTCTTAAAACATTTTTGAATTATTTATAAACAGCAGGGTTTTTTTTTATTATTATTATTACTCAAGAAGGTATAATATGTTCAGATTTTCGAGGTCGAATTCTTTCTTTCGGATGTAGTACTCCCTGTATATCTGACATAACGAGAAAGTAAAAAATAATAATAATAATGTTATATTAGAAAATGTGGTGCAGAAAATGTTTTGCCCTTAAAGTAAATATAGTGTCAACCGATTATCTGCTAATTTGTTCGTCAGTTTTACTTATTCTGAAAAGGGTCAAATGCGACTTCCCTATTACTATACTTCCATTGAATTGTTATGTAATGGTGACTTTTAATTTTAACCGTTAGGAGACTCAGAATACTTACTATGGAACTAGAAGGCATCTTATGTAGCACATGTCGAAGCTTTTGAAATTATTTCCATTCCCTCCAGACCCGCTGTACACGAAAGGTTGACAGGTCTGCGTAGAATTGTCGTAGTTCCACCGCAGTACAGCTGTAGAGCAGGTGCCGTTGCCATAATCGCTTTTTAAACTGCAAACTAAGAATTGAAAGAGAATGTTAGTAATGAAATGACAAATCCTCCTGCAAGACAACGAAGAATTGGTCTCCCCTGGCGCAAGCCCTGAATATGCAAATATTTGTCTCGTACCTCAATTGAGCCCTTTTTCAAGAAACATTAACTTCAACAGAATTCCTCACCGAACACTTTCTTTATCATCATTGTATTATATACAGCTATTTTTTTGTGTACAATGTGTAAAATTAATTTTTTTTTCTCAATAAATTTTTCCACATATATCCTTTCGACGGACGGGGAATTTCAAGTTCGGGCGTCTCCTGTGGCGAAAGAAAGAAAATAACGAAACAACAAAAGAGCGATTGCACAAAACAACGTTTCTCAAACTGTGACCGAAACATGTTTCTCTAGAGGGTAATTTCCATGTGGGTATGTTTTAAAATAAGGATGGCTTAGATCTTTTATTTATTAATAGATTTTTTTATTATTAAATTACTTATTAATTATTAGATTGTTATATTTATTAATAACTAGCCGCCTTTGACGACCAGTATTACCGCTCTCTACAATTTTCAATTAAATATTTTAAGTAACTGGCCTCTTAATAGATTCTCAAACAAAACATTTTTAATCTTCAAATTTTGATAATCATACCAAACTTGTACTGTTGTTTAGATCGTTTCGTTCAATTTACTATATATATTATGCTAATTTGTTGTCATTTCCAACTGTCAAACTTCCAACTTTAATTTAAAAAGGAAATGATGAAATTATAATTAATATAAAGATATTTTTTAATAAAACCAAGTGTTTTATTATATTTATCATCTTTATTGTTATTTATTTATTATTATTATTACTGAATATGAGTATTGCAAACAGAATCGCTCGGTATTTAAGTCTTATGTGAACTACAAAATATTTTTCATAATTTATGTAATATCTAAAACAATAATTCAACAAAAATTTCTCAGATTCAGCCTAAAATTCAGTTTTCAGTTTTGTTTTCAAAAGGATTGAAATGAAATCAATAATAATATTTTGTTTCGACCTATTAATATATTTCAAAAATTATGAAGTCTAAATTTAAAGCAGTAAGGTATCATATTCTGAGAAATATTCTGGACACACCAAATTTTAAATAAATGAATGAATGTTCCTATTTTCCACGATCAACTAAGACTTATTTATGAAGTTTTGAATGTTAAAAATTTAGAAAAACTCAACATTTTCATAATCTTAGGCCAATTAATCTTGAGAAACTTGCGCGCTGATTGCCGTATTTTCTTTGAAACGATCGATGAAAAATCTAAAATTAACTTTTTTTATTGAATAGTGATATTCAAATTTTCATAAATCAGTCAGTTTAAGTGATTGATTTAGTTGATTGGAAATTAACTATTTTTATTTAAAATATTAGTGTTTGAAGAACATTTGGTTAATCGTGATTTCCACAGCAGAAGCTTTATGTAAAATCAAAAATTCGTTATTTATTAGAGCATTTATTGAATCAATTTACATAAAATATAATCATTTTCCATTTAGACCATTTTAGCAGATCTGTTTCTATTACTAAAGGTTTACAAATTAGCTGTATGGCCATGATTTGAATGGATATTCTGTTCATATTAAACAAAACTTGCTTTAAAATAAAACTGATTTATTGGATTAATAATATAGAGAGTGTAAAAGATCATAAAATAATTTTTCTTGAATTTATTTTTTAGAAAAAATAATATTTCATATTTGTTTCATTTCCTACAGACACGTTCCGAAAATTATATTTTTGCAGATTTCATTTCCAAAAAGATTTAATTTATTTTTATTTGGAGCTTTAATCAATGTGATAGCAACTCTTTGTAAAAAGCTAATTTTCCCCCATGAATGCGAAACGTGCTCTTGCAGCTTAAATTTTATTTTTATTTTGTACGAAAAAAATTGTTGAAAAATATACTTAAAATATTTATTTAAAAATTAATTAAAAATAGAAATTTAATTTTAAGATTAAAATATTAGTATCATTTAAAAGATAAATTTTTAATCTTTAACTTGATGTAAAAATCTTTTTTGTGCGGTAATATTTTCGGAAGTTATAGCAGAAACACGCCAAAATTTCGCTTAATTTTTAAATAAATAAAATTATAATTAAAAATTCAAAAAAATAACCCCCAGGTGCACATCCCCGGCCTCAAAGGTATACACTTGCCAAATTTGGTAGCTGTAGTTTGAATGGTCTGGCCTGTAAAGCGCCAACACACACACACACATTGAACTTTATTATAAGTATAGATATAGATATAGATTTTCTGTATCCTTGTTTGAGATTTTTCAAAACAAAAATTCACACATTGAAAAAAAATGCTGCGAAATTTAGTTTTAAAAAATTTCAGGCAATAAGGTTTGAAAATGGTTCACAACGCTGTTTGGAATAATTATTGTGAAGGTCGATGTCTCGCAATTATTCAGCCTTCTAATGTGAATATCAGAGTTCTCAAATTCTTCGTGTGTGTCATAAAAATGTCTTAAATATGTCATTATTTCCTATATATGAAATTATAGATAACTAAATATTTTTTTCCACCAATTTATTTCGTATGTGTTTGGAAAAAGATATTTCTATCCTCTAATTTTTAACTTTCACGATATCCAAGTGATCTTTGACAGGAGGTATCTAATATTCATTAAAAGATTTAGTTTTAACAGAGTTGCGAAATGAGCATTATAGAAATGAAGTTTGTAAAGTTGATGATCCACTTACCTTCAGGATCGAAATTTGGATCCGAAGATTCTTCATCTTCGCTGTAAATGAACGTAGCAGGATAACTGAAGAGGAGAAGCAACAGGATTGCAATCATTTTTCTACCTGCCCTGTTAACATTTTATTAACATTATTTCCTGTTAACATTGACATGTTTTTAAAGAAATGGGATATGAGAGGCAGAACGAACATTCTTAACATCCCTTAAAATATATCTTTATTTTAAATTTTAAATATTTCTGTGTCCTTCTAAAATAAGCCAGAGAAGTCAATTTTTAAATTAATTTACAGTTGTTGCGTTTATTTTTTATCTAAATGTTGATTTCATATCAAACGCATTAAAATATGGTAATTGCAAGAAATAAAAGTTATAGAAATATGCCTTTTTTAATATTCTGACTGTAAAAAGAACAATCAATAAAATATTATTGAGGCCAAAATAGAAACAGTTGCACTAAAAAAAGTATCAGATAGTAATTATGTGTGAAAAGTATCAAAAGATAGGAAATTCGTCATCAATTTTTAGTGGTTGAAACTTTCAATTTGTTGAGAGTATTTTGATAAGTTTTTAATACTTTTAAAACTTTGTTTTTATTTATAAAGTTTAGAAGGAAAAAAAACTCTCTAACATTTTAGTATAGGAAGAATAGCTTTTTTCTAAAAATCTCTTTCATCTTAATAATACTAATAAAAAAACTTACTGTAAAAATTGTTGACAAATCTGGGTTGGTCTTGATGATTTCTATATAAGAATTTGCGTCGAATAAGAAAGTTTATTTTGATCCCCGCAAGTCACTAAAGGCCGATTGAAGGTCAGCAAATTTAGAAGAACTTATATATCAGTAAATTGTTCTTCTTTTTATTAAATTAACTGTTTGATCATTATTTGAATGAGTCTTTCCGTCTAAAAAAATATATGATATATTGACATAATAATATTATTTCAAGAAATTATTCCTCTTTTCTATATTTTTAGAAATAATGCATTTATCTAAATCCGTTTCACTAATGAAAAACAATTATTGGGGCTATTTATTGAGTTCCGAACAAATAGCAATTTCAACTGCTCATTTCTTTATTTCAGATTTTTAGAAATATTCAATTCATCTAAATTCGTTTTACTGAAGAAATTAATCAGTCGAGCTATTTATTGAGTTTAAAATAATTAGCAATTTCAACTGTTGTTTGTTCTGAACTCGTTAAATATTTCTTCAGGTTCCATTATTTAAAAATTCTTCAAATAGATTTAATTAGAATCTCAAAACAAATTTAAATTTAATATTTGAGAAACAAAAAAAAATGAAAAGATGAATTTTGCGCAGAAATGAAGGATATAATTATATAAATTAATTATTTTTTCTATTAAGAAGATGGATTTCATAGATAGCTCATTTCACTACTTAAATCTCTAGAATAATTCTAAAAATTTCTCTGCTCCAGCGACGTGTGGTGCAGGATATGACAAGGACAAGAGTAACGGGTTACAAACATTCCACTATCTGAATTCCGTTTAGTAACACAATTTTTAGACAATGAATCCTTCTTTCCAGAAGAAGGAAGATATTTTTCTAAGATACAATATATTAACTATAAATGTAGCTTAAAATGTGGCTACAAAAGTAGCTATGCATGTAAGCTATAAATGTAGCTATGCATATAAGCTATAAATATAGCTATAAATGTAAGCTATAAATGTAGCACTTATTGTTCATAAGTGCGTTTGCTCATTTGCTAAAAGGGCTACTGAATGAAGGATAATAAATTGAACATTTTTAACCCGTTATTCCAGAAATGATTTCCTCGTGTGCGCAATGATTTTGACGTTACAAGCTTCATAAATTGTCGACTTGAAACTCCAAGATCTCCGGAAAGCCTCCCAGCGTGTAGTTTCCATCCATCATCATAGAAGTGCCGAGGCAGTGAATTCCATAAATGATAAATACCAAATTCCATTGGGCTTCCTGGTGGGCAGTGCCTTTGGGGCTAGAATATTCTCAATATTACAAAGATTCTTTTCCTAATCAACACAGTAATGCATTCTTGATTTTTTTTTACTATTAGCTCAGAAATAAAAAGATGAGTTTATGTCCTCATCGCCTATTTAAATATATAAAACAATTACCGCAATGAGGAATAAAGCAAGTCAAAAAAGTTAAATAATTCGAATTACTGATTGGAGTCCCGAATTCTAAACAAGAAGGAAATATAATAAAATCAGAAAAAATAGTTAAAATTCTCGTTAAAGCTACCCTACATCAAACACACAATTATTCAAAAGTTGTATATCTGAAAGCGAAATCTAAACAAAATGTAATTCATATGAACTACTGGATTTTCAAAAAATCAAAATGTCACCGCAGTGAGAAGAATCACAATTAAGCCAGATGAGTAAACATTTCCAAACTGAACATATAATTTTAATTTTTAATGCCGTTACACTATCAAGAAATGTCGAAACAGCCTATATAAATTACTCAAAGAAACCTTGCATATCTAAACTCCTCTGTTGTAACATTTGGCTGTACCTCAAAAACTCGTATGAGAAATAAAGAAATATGTGCTAGCTGCTGTCTGCCAAATCATAATAGCGAGACCTGTAAATCTGCAACATGAAAATGCTGCAGATGTTGCAGCAATTACTCGGCCTTTTCCTGCTCTTGTCTTCGTTGTTAACAGGAGAAGAAAATTTAAATAATTGAGATAAGAAGCACACGTAATTTCAAGAAACCTGACAGAAAATATTTGGCAGAACACTAAAAACAGATATTTCAATCACTATTGAGCTAAATTCTACAACACCTTTTGTAAAAATAGGTCTCCAAAATGAACGAACCATTGTCATAAATAATACAACTGCTTCTCTTGCAATTGTAAAACTATCAGTTAATACAGTAATCATAGCTAAAGTTTCATCATTTGCCATTTCTTGCTATGAAAACATCAAGAAAGAAAACTTCTCACCCATCCTCTATACAGTAGACCCCTTCCGAACAAATTTCTTAAATACTGCTTTAGCTAATTTTGACTTTTCCAATATAAAAATGCAGACGTTGTGGGAAAAAAATATGTGCCAACACGCCCAAAAATTCATTAAATTTCAAATATTACTCTGAATAAATCTATTATATCATCAAGGAATAGTTTCCCTCACGAAAAATCGAATGCTAAAAGAATGTGGGTAAATAAAAAAAATGGAGCCAGTTAGTACAAGATAAAGAGTCAGAATTCCCATTTCGGCCTCTACAAGAGATCAAAACTCTTTCTATTGGAAACAGATTCCCACCAAGGGTAAAATTTTCAAACAGTTCTGTTATCAAAACTGTGAACTAAATCATCTTAATCGAAATCCATGCATTTGAAATGACACGCAGACCAATAAGGTTGAATGCCTCCAGTCGATTCTGGGAATGTCTGTTAATGATCCATCTTTGTAGCTGACCCCTTTCGAACACGTGTTGATTATAATCGATTCACAATTAACACCAGCTGTTCCCACTTGAGTTCGACACAATGGCAATGGTGGCTGGTGATTGATCGTTTCATGAAGATTTGAAGAGTCTCTTCATAAGGAAAAAAAAATTTAACATTTAGATGTTTTGACGTTCTTCTTCCTTTAAGACATTATGGATCTATTTGAAACGATGAGAAACCCATCTGTGGCTCTTTATCCGGATATTACAAATTCCCGGGCACAATGACTCCACTAGGGAAAAGGATCCTCATCTGGTGGTCCGTAGGCACTTAACTATGTGTAGGAAACGGGTGACGTTAGATTTGGCAGGAATGCCAATAAATATGTGAGGGAAACGGGCAACATTGCAGTATGCATATAAACATTTATAATATTTAAAAAAATGAAAATTCCGTCGCATACAAGTTATGTTTTGTCATCTGATTTCTTAATGCTAGAAATACCAAACCAATTGAAATTTACCGACATTTTTTTTTAAAGTTTATGAACAAAACTCGATAAGTAATTCGGTGGAAAGAAATCGTGTGCAAAGTTTCAATGAAGGGTATGAAAATGTTCATGAAAATGATAAAAATACGTGATAGCTTCTGGTTTGCTCACAGAAGTTTTGGAGAATATAATTGAATCTATCGTATTTACTTGGCGAGGTTTTGGACGATGAATCCCTGGTGCGGCATTCATATCATCCGAATATCAAACTTTTGTTTTTGACGCGTTCAGCTCAATCGATTGAATGAAGAATTTGGGATAGAACTATATTTGCAGTCATAAAATCTCATGCCAAATTTGTTATATTTATGTCAGTGCGTTTTTATGTTATCGTGTTTACATATTTCTGAAAGAACAGACCTACAGACGATCAAACTTTTGTTTCATTGGCTCAAAATTCTATAAGTGTCTAAACTTTAGATATTAAATTTGTGTATCAAAATTTACTTATCTAGCTCTCTTTAGTTTTGTAATTATCGCGTTAACTAATATTTGAACAGCCGGACAGACTGACTTCTTCTGACTAGATTTTGCTCAAAACTTTATAGAAATATAAAAATGTCGTGTAAAGACAGTAAACTAAATTGCATTCGTCTAGATCACAGTGTTTTTACTTATTCCTGTCACAGACATGCATAGAGACAGACAGATAATTTCCAAAATATGTTTCTCGAAACTAAGCGAAGTGCAAAACGTGCAGATTCATCAAAATTCCGAATTCGAATGTTTTGAAAATTACAATACTTTTTCTATACTTCGTACACAAGAGAATAAAGTCGCCCACGTTTTTCCTGGCAGCGCAGCACATTCAAATAAATGAGTCCCAACATAATAGAAGAATAAAGAAAGAAGGCGCATGCGATTTATGTATCTCATTCATTTTTAAGTTATAGTGCTTACTTGAATGATGCCGACAAATGATCGCCCCATAAGAGAATTTGGTTCATAATTTCACTCGAGTCTACAAATAAAATACAAAAACTGTGTGAAAAATATTCTTCTTCTTGCCTTTTACTCTTTGAAGATATCTGATTCACTTTCATTCAGAAATTTTAAATTTCATTTGATTAGCTTCAAAATTCGATATGAAATAGTAAACGTTGTGTAAAAATCAGGGGAATTTTTGTATAATTTTTTTTACTTAATAGATGTAAAGCGCATCATCTCATTAATCTGTAGTTCAAATTTTATCTCATTGGGATCAATAGAACGCATTTTAGAGTCCTCTGAAGTGGGTAACTTATTTCTCGCTAGCCCTGTATTTGAAATAACTTTGGAAAATTGAAAATTTCTGATGAAATCTTGTCAGTCTTCTGTAATTTTACCGATACTGTCATAGATAATCAAATAGTAATTTTTTTTTAAGTAGACAAAAAATCTTTTGAAATTGAAGAGGCTGTTGTTTTGAAATTCAAGAGTGAAATCATTAAGCTTCAAATCTATTGTCCTGTAATAATTAGAAAAACCCTTATTTTCAAAAAAAAAACCATGACATACGATAATTTAAAAGTGTGCTAATGACGATCGAATGCTCTAGAAATGACGCAATTTCAAGAATATGTGGCTCGCCAATTATGGATTTATGATTTGTTCATAACTCTTTTTTTTTCTGGTTTCATATTCGGTGTATTTTTAAAATCTCTAGA
>JAPMOR010032569.1:130435-155106 GCA_026543865.1 Argiope aurantia | reverse complement strand
CGTTTGAGTAAGGCATCTTATTGTTTTAAGAAAAGCCCAGTTGCTGAAACAGGTTAATTAAAAGTAATAGCCCGAAATTATATGACACGTGGTTTCAAATGAAAACACGCAAATCAGGGGGATATTTTACATAAAAAAAGTGTGCATTTTAACTGTTTTTTTTAAAAGATTAACAAAAAATAAAAAAACAGCACTTGGCTAAAAAGTATGCAATAGAAATAGATTTTTTAAATTATTGGTAAAAATTATAATACAGTTTTCAAATTAATTAAATTAAAAAATTAAACTGTAAAAATTGTGATGAAATTTAAATAAATGCCAGTTAATTTATTTTTTTTTCATTAAACATTTTCTGTTTTCTTATGAACGTAATATAATATGAGAAAATTCTGTAAGCGTCTAAAAATTGGAACTAATGATTCTGATAAATCTCTATGTTTCAGAAGTTTCCAAGTTCTAACTTTTTTTTTTTTTTTTTTTTTTGCAATTATGCTTTTTTTTTTCTATTTAAGACAGTTTATTCAAAAGTGCTTTAAACTTAATTAATGTAAACTTAATTAATGTAAAATAGATGGTCGGAGTGAGTCTGCCGAAATATTTAGAATATGGTGCCGAATGTTGTCCTTCAGATCTGGTAGGGATGATGGTCTTTGACGGTAGATATTGTCCTTTAAATAACCCCGCAACCAAAAGTCGCAAGGGGTAATGTGCGGCGAGCGAGGAGATCATGCTATTGAGAAATGGTGGCTCATAACTCGTGCTTCTGATTGAGAAGCAATTGCTGTGAAATCCTGAGGGAAAGCGATTGTTAAATCGCTTTACACGACGATCCATATGAGTTGGTGCATCATCCTGCATGAAAATGATGCCTTGAAGGCATCCGTGCTGTAGAAGAGTTGGGATTACAAAATCACTCAGCATATCATGGTAACGTTATCCTGTTACGGAACAGGTTTGAATTCCATTTGAAGTTATCTCTTCAAAGAAATACAGTCCAATGATAAAATTAGCTGCAAAACCAGACCATGCAGTCACATTTTCAGGATGTAAGGGCTGTTCGTGGATAAGATGAGGGTTTTCCTCTGCCCAAATTCGTCATTTGTGGGTGTTAACTTGCCCATTGAGACAAAAGTGGCCTCATCACTCCACAGAATGTTCCATGGCCAAGATGTGTCAACCACCATTCGAGCAAGGAACTGAAGTGCCACAATTATCCGGATTTCTAAGTCCCCGTCCTGCAACAGGTGCAGAGACTTGATTTTGTATGGATAAAAATGCAAAATCTTCCATACGATTTTTCGTACATTTGAATAAGGCATATCAAGAACACGGGAAACAACTGGCAAACTCACATTATTATGCGGCGACTGACTGATGATTTCGTCGAGCGCGGTCCCAACATTTTCGCCGCTGGAAGACGAGATTTTTTTTTTTTTTGGTCCTTTACCAGGAAGAATGCCAAGTTGCCCAGTTTTTTCAAATCTCTGCATCATCTTGCGGGCACCTGGAGACATTGGACTTCCTCGCATCTACTTCATAGGACGAAATTCCTTTTGAACTGCAACGGAGTTTTGTTGGTTCTGGTAGAACAATTTCACCAGTAGCGCTTTTTCTTGCATTATAGGATTGACGAACAGAAAAGAAACAAATGTTCGTGCAGAATCCACCTTCTTCTTATAAAAAAAATGGTAATATACATGCGCTGTAACGCAAATTATGTGTCACATTTTCAATACATGCAGATAAAGGCCATTTGTGTTACAGAGCCATATATTGGTGAATTTTTGTACTAAATTTTTAATTTAATCTGTAGTTCAAGTTTTATCTTTTTTGGACCAATAGAACGTATTTGAGAGCCCTCTGAATTGGGTAACTTTTTTCTTTCTCACCCTGTATATATTTTCTGATATGATCAAGATATTGATAATAAGGCGGATTAAATGATTTTCCATAGCATGATTCATCTATGACACATTTTCTGCCTTGTTTAAACTTTTTGTTTCCATTCAAATATCCGTGTTCTTAATAATCTGTTTTTTCTATAGGCTTCTCATAAAATGTAAAATATTTTTTTTATGAAGAATTAGTTTACACAAATAATTTATGTCATTTTTTTTTACTCAATTACTCTCGCTATTCTGAAAAGTCAATGAAATTTAAATTCGCGTCTCATTAAAACAAATTAATTTTTAGACGGTAAAATGAAAAATAATTCCTGAATGATGAAATAACGTAGAAGTTTCAAAAGGTAAAGATATTTTAGAAATTTCAGTACATTAAAAAATTAAATCTTGTTTTATCATTAGCCTTACATCAAAACTACCTTTTACACTATTTGAAAATTTTGAAAACGTTCTTTTTAAATTATACCAATTTAGTTTAGACCCTTTTTTCTCACATTTTACAATTTAATTTTTTTTGTATATTTAACAATATATTTACTCGGTTATAATGAAATTTAAACTTTTTCAATGTTTTATCAAATATTTAATCTCGTGATTTTCTATTTTTGTTTAAAGTTAAGAAACAAAGACCCTGATAAACATCACAAATTTTACATAAAAAGAAATAAATTCGGAAAACCGAATGGTGATATGTATCCGTGCTTTCTTTTACATGTATTGTTGAGTTAATAACATTAAGATAGCGTGGTGACTTGTCTATTATGAGAGGGAATATTTATATAATCCATCAGAAAAAATTTACGGTTATTAAATTAAAATGTCTTTCATTTCCATAACAATTTATTGCTAAAAATTCCATTTATTTCAGTGAAAATTCTGAATCTTAAAGTTATGTTCAACGTGTCAAGAATAGGAACCAACGAAATAGATCCAAATTTGATTAAAATAAAATGAATTGCATCATGGATTAACAAAACCTGAACACGACCCATATTCCCGGCATATTCCCGACCCATATTCCCGACCCATATTCCCGAAAGGCGACAATTGATAATAACAATGGAGAATAAGGAAATAAGTAAGTACATAAAAATAACTCTATAAACCGTACAACCGTATGAAATATTATTTGTAGAAATCATGTACAAAAAACGCTTCGAACTATATAACCAAACTCAAAAAAAGAAAGAGAAACTGAATCATATATGTAAGGTAATAAATGTAAAAAAATAATGATACAATATATATAAATACGTATATTTCTATATGCACTGTTAAATATTAAAGCTACTTTGCAAAAAAAGAAAAAGGGTTGTATAATGATATTTTTCGAATTAAGTTTAAACATGGGTTATCTTACTGCTTTTATCTTAATGATGAATAGAGGAGTCGCCAAGAAAAGCCGTTTCGCTCTGCGTATCGCAGCAATCTGCACTTGCGTCAGTGCAGAGTGAGAGAAGAAGGCGAACAGAGAGGAGCGATTTGAAAGACATGTTCTGAAAAAAAAGAGAGATTTGATATATATAAAAACTATTCCAAACCAATCAAATAATGAATACAAAATCTTCAATTTCCTATGTGTTTCATCAGAGAAGTTTTTAAAAACACTTGTTTACATAGTTCAATCGATAATGTGATAAAGTCAATTCTGTTATTTCTAAAGTTGCAGAACACCATCACACACACAGCTATAAACATCGCATTGGTCATTGCATTTTATTGCACTTGAAAATTTCAAAAACGACAAGCTTCTGTGAAAGGATTTGGCTCAAAAGTTAATTGAAATTTTATTGCTAAACCGCATACATTTCATCTTTTTAACTTAAAGCATTTTTGAATTGTCGAGTTCACAGATTGAAACATGGTTTTTTTTGGTCTCGTGTGGTCTCAAATTCGAATTTTTTACGACTGCTATACTTTCACATTGAATACGTATATGAGAAAGGGAGAAACTAAATTCACTGCAACTTAAAATCAAATTTAAAAAGAAAGGAAAAGAAAAGAAGACGGATTTTGGGCCTCCAATGAAAATAAAAGCGCAGATAAATTGCTAAATGAGTTCTTCCTTCAAAATTGTAATCCTGTAAGAGTAGATCCTTATAATAACAAAAATCATATTTCGTAAATTTTAATTTTCATCACATTTATAATATATATTTTAAAATTATTTGAGAATTTTTTTCATCACGTTCTGTATGACTTCATTGCCTTAAAATATTTTATTTCCTGCACCTTCAAATTCGCAATAATGTTTTCACGTTCCTATTTTTAGATAAACAAAGTAATTTATCATTGTATGGTATTCTAATAACGGCATATGTTTAAATTTTCTTCTTCTTAAATTAAATAATGTGTAGTTATTGGCTAATTATTAATAATATAATTCTAATTTTGTCTTTTATAAAAATTTAAATTTTAATAATTTCTCAAATCATTATTTTGAAATTTTATAAGAATTTTACTTGCCAAATTCAATCAAATGTCCCATGTCATATAGAAGGACACACTAATCAACGTTAATCGGTTCAACAAAAATTTAATTTAGAAGATATTAAAACAGTGTCTCATCATCAGACACTCAAAAATATATAGAATTTTAGAGCTTTCGCTCGTCAATAAAAGATTAAAATATCTAGCACAAAGTTAATTATATATCTACCCAAATTCCATAATTATGATATATATACAAGTTAAATTAAAAAGCGTAAAAATTTATTGCTATATCTTATAAAAATCTCGATAATTTGATGTGAAATAAAGTAGAACTTGCCTTTTCAAATCGTCTGAATCTTTAAATACGAATACAAAATTCCACCTGATATATATATATATATATACACAGGGTTAGCAAGAAATAAGTTACCCACTTCGGAGGTCTCTCAAATGCGTTCGATTGGTTGTGTTGTGTAGAAAAGGACAATATCTGCCGTCAAATGTCATCATCTGTATCAGGTCTGAAGGAAAACATTCGGTGCCATATTCTTAGTATTCCGGCAGACTGACTTCATTCTAGAAAATATGGTTCTCCGATTTGAGTATATTTCAGAAAATGAAAAAGGACATATTGAGCAATTTTAATTTTACTTTATTTAACAATTATAAATCATATTAAATGGTTTTACGTGTATTAAAACGCCACCTAGTGGGAAATTTTTGTATATTTTTTTTTTTTACTTAATAGATGTAAAGCGCATCATCTCATTAATCTGTAGTTCAAATTTTATCTCATTTGGACCAATAAAACGCATTTAGAGCCCTTTGAAGTGGGTAATTTATTTCTTGCTAACGCTGTATATAAAACACTAAGATGCGTGGCATTGAAATGCCCTTTATTACTTATTGTCGAATGGCAACAGTCAAATGTAAACAAAGCAACGTAAGAATTTCAATCTGCTTCATTGAACCTTTTTCAGCTGCATTAAATGCAATGCTTCATTTAGCTAATTACTGGAAATGTGAAATATTATTAGCATTGTTCCGGAATTCTTCTACGGTATTACCAAAAAGTCCATTCAGTTAGAGAAAAGAAGACATAAAGGACATCTGGAAATTGGATTCAAACGAAATTTAATCATGCGCAAGCATAGGCTTAACTTTTGCCATATGTGTAATAGCTATTGCTTAATTATGAGAGGACATATCTGCCAAAAGAATTGTTACAAAAATGGTCTTTATAATATCTTAAATCTCAAAAAATTTCCTTTTTAAGGATATCAATTTCATTTCCATAGATCATTCCCCTTAATTTTAATAATATTTTTTTAGCTTGATACATAACGCGTTTAAATGTTATGTTGGAACTCATGCATCAAAACATTTAACCTCGTGATTGTGATAATTATTTACTTTATAGTAATATTTTCATTTCCACTTTTATTTTTTTTAATATATATACTTTTTAAATTTGTAATAAATTGACTCAAATGATTTTATGTCTTTTAGTCATTAATCGGTTTTAAAAAATCAATAATCATGGCGAACAAGTTGGTTGCCAAGGGCGGCTAATTTAATGAATGTTGCATCGAAGGTCACTTTTTTCATTAATGGTGCCAAAAAATGCGAATTTTAATTTAGTTATATAAACGTCCCGTTTTAAAGCAACACTAGGGATATTTCGAGATGAACCGCGTAACTTTGAACTGCGGTTAGATGACGGGGATGGCACCAGAGCTGTCATCCCTCTCTCCAAATCTCCACACCAATGGGAAGTGATTTGGCCCCAACGGATTTAACGTGCAGCAGATGGTTCTTCGGGGGAATGGGATCTCGAACCCAAATTCTCTAGTTCCGAAGCCGAGACCTTGCCTCCAGGCCACCACAGTCCTATCAAAAATGAATAAGAAGACTTTGTGAAACAGAAAATAATTATCATTGCAGCTTGTTACTTCTTTTACATGGTTTAAGCTCTTGCATTCTTATAAGAGCTCTAATCTGATAAAGTCATAGTTGAAAAACGATTGAAATACTTTCGTAAAGTATATTTAGATGCCATTTGATGTGTATTTCCAAAACTAATTTGTTCGTATTGGGGTTTAAAGCATTTTTGTAAGACATATCTTCTCATAATATTTGTATAGTTAATTTTTTCTCAGTCTCATCTTAGTATTAAATTTTTGACTCATCGAATGGCTTCAAATGATTTTATTTCCAATGATAACTCTAATAGTTTCCCATACCTCTGAACCAAAAAAAATATAGCTAAATACATTTTTAATTTGTGGGTCCAATAATTGGCTATATGCAATTATGTATCCAAAACAAGTATGTTACAGAATTAAACGACTACATATTTAATCGAATTTTATGTCTGTATAAATTCAAAAAATAATGCACAACTTAATGAGTAATTCACCTGGAAAAAGTTTTATTTGCAACTTTGAATTAT
Organism: Argiope aurantia; assembly: GCA_026543865.1. Lineage (NCBI taxonomy): Eukaryota > Metazoa > Arthropoda > Arachnida > Araneae > Araneidae > Argiope > Argiope aurantia. The sequence goes on along the minus strand of JAPMOR010032569.1, from coordinate 148,317 downwards.
TCTTGAAATCTTGAAGTTAAGAAATATAGTCGAGTTGCAGGTGAAAAACGGTTATTTTGGTAATTCCATTTCTTTGATAACTCGCCAACAATTTTTGTTAAAATTAACGAAATAATCCTTTCTTTTATGCTTGCCATTTGAGACGAACTGTAACTGTCACTAGTGGAGAAGAATAAATAATTTATTTTTTCTTTTTTTGTCCCAAGGAATTTGCACAGTCGGAACTTATTATATTAATTTCTCTAGCTGATTTAGCGCAATTATTATTAGCATGAATTTATTTTCTCTATTATGAAATAAACGCCATTCATTTGGTTCATTGGGGATGTTGCTTATATTGAATTTCAGATGAATCGTTTAAATAAAGCTTCTTGTCCTCCAAAATATTAGACATCAAAGTCGTGTCATTTTTAATACTCTGCGTATGCTATGTTTACAATGTACATGAACGTTTCTAACGAAAACCAGCTCCTTGACACCATAGCGCAATAAAATCATAAATGTCCAGCTTTTACGGCATTATAACTTCACTTTTAATTCGTCTAGTATAATGCATAGATATTAAGCATAATCTTTTTTCTTTAGCTTTCAATAGTGGAAGAAAATCGTGCGATTCATTATTTGACAAAACAATGACAATGCTTTGAATTTCAGGGTAACAATGCAGTTTGTTATTGAGAATTAAATAAAAAAATATTTTAAAAAGTTCTCAAAATTTCGAAAAAATCGCAGGGTTTTTAACTTGATATCGTTAAAAAAGTAATCTTTTACATTTTGAAAGATGTTAAATTCATTTTTGTGCAATTATAAAACATTGAAAATTGTCGGGCAGATTGCAGGGTTATTAAATTATTTGCTCGAAAATTATCGGGCAAAAGCTAAAAAAAATTTCGTTTTATTTTGAATTCATTAAAATTCTAATACCAAAAAAAATCGCTCTTAGGTGCACATTTCCACTCTACATTTTATAAATGTGCCGAATTTGTTAGCTGTAGGTCAAACGGTCCGGCTTGAAAGATGCCAACACGCGCATTTTCTCTTTTATTATAAGTACAGATAGAGACGATGACAAACAGAAGACTCTACTTGGGAATCGGAAAAACAGATCGGCAAAGCCAGTGTGTTATTGAAAGAAGATGGAAAGAAGTATTGGGGAAGTATCTTTATGTCAACTTGAGCAGGCTTCGGATTTTTATTTTTGAGTCTCCATGTAATAAAGAATTACTTTATCATCACCCACAAAACGACTGTATTTGGATTTATGGCCACAATTCAGATGTAAAGGTAAGCATTTGCTGTACACATTTTTTTCAAACATGATCTAAATAATCAAAAAGTAAAAGGGTTTAATCTTGATTTCAATACACGAATTTTGGATGAATTCCAATACAATTTCAAGAACAAATTTTATGCTTTTTTTACAGGAAATGCCAGGTCGTGGTGGCCTGGTAGTAAGGTCACGGCTTCGGAACCGGACGGCTTTAGGTTCGAGACACGACTCATCGAAGAACTGCCATGTAAGCGGGTCTGGGGTACGTTAAATCCGTCAGGGCCAAACACTCCCATTGGTGTAACGTGGAAGTTTCGTGAGGGGCGCGCCGGTTCAGGAATCGTCCTCGAAATCTGATTACGGTTCAAATTTACAAGGTCCGTCCCAACATCGCCCTAGTGTTGGTTCAAAATCGGACGTTAACATAAATAAACCAATTATCTGATCGAGCTCGGAGTCTTGCAGCTCGATCTGGACAGAAATTATTATTTTTCTATTTTACAAAAGGCTTGTTTTAATTAGAGTTTAACTTATTGGTACAGTTTTTAATACCCTCTAAAATAAGAGTTCGATCGCTTAAAAAATTTAAAATGCAATTAAGCCATAAATATTGATTAGTTATATATTATATTTGGAATGATTCTCAAATTCAGAACCATTATTTTATTATAAAATATGTACAAATAAAGCGTTAGACAAATCACTTCTTGATAAATTGAAGTATTCTAACACTTTTTAAATTCTTTTTGCAATATTAACTCATTTTCTCAGTTGCTTGAGAGAGTCGCTCATCTTCCAAGACAGTGAATTTATTATAAGCGCGTTTATTATACGAGGGGTGATCCAAAAAAAAGTTTACAAAGCAAAGGAAAAAGGCTTTATTAATAGACACAGGATATAAACAGTACTTACAAACTTACAATAGACACAGGATATAAACAGTAATTAAGAGACATATGTAGCTGTAACTGCTGAGACATTTATCACACAGCTGGACCAATTTGTTTAACCCGTCTTTGTAATAATCAGGTCCCTGGCTATTGAGCCAATTCTTGGCACCTTTTTGAACATCACCGTCTAATATAAACATTGTTTTGGATAAGTGTTTCTTCAATGCAAGGGAAAAGGAAATAGTCACTGGGAGCTAAATCGGGGTTGTATGGGGGTGGCTCTAGATTCTCCATCTAAATTTTTCCAGCAATCTCTCTGCCTGTTTCAAAAGAATGACACCATTTGCCATATGTTGTCTAATCATTGCTTCGCCCCGTACACTTCAGTGATTTGTCAGTGAATGTCCGATGGGAACACATTCTTGGCCCATAGAAATCGTATCACGGCTCGCACCTCTGTGCGAGATCACTTCTCTAGACATCTTGTCATTACTGTCGCTGCTTCAAGCTCAGTACTAATACTATCTGCTCGAACGACAGGTGTAAGACAACTAACGCCATCTGTCTCCACTCTGGATAACAATATTCCCATCCACAATTTCTAATTTGCAAATGCTGCTGCTTGTAAACATTTTTCAGATCATCCCACGTAATACGCTTGTTTTCCTACAGGCACTGAAATTAAGGATCGAAAAGTATCTCGAAACAACCTGGCATCGTAAGTATCTTTGAATTGTTCCAGTTGTCTATTCTTCCTTTGCAGCCTGCAATTGAACATAATTTGAATTATGTGTTGATATCTCTCAGAATGACTCAGATCATCTTCAGAATTACTCAGAATTATCTAAAGTTCAGATTCCCAGTAATTTTACGTTTCTGGTTTGGTTTGCAGATTTTTACAACACGTTTTTAACAGTAAGCATTTTATAATGCCTGAATAATTCGATTTTGTATTTCATATCCGATATTTTTTTGTCCATGGTGGATATAACACCCAGCTGCTCTTTCAAGTCTGTGGATTAATGTAAATCTAGAGAGCCAGACAGAAATTCTTCATTTGAGATTTTTCTCATATCATTTTTAATAGAATCTTTCTGCATAGCTAACAGTTAATGGTCTCTGCCACTATACCTAGCTAATAGCTCTAGTTTTGCTAATTCTTCAAAATCGGTTAAATTTTGGCAAATGTAGAACACTCATATCTCGATGAAAAAAGAGGAAGATATTTCAGGGGATGAAACAAGGCAGAGACGCTAAACTTTAAATAAGTCTAATAAACTCAAAAACAAGACAAAAATTTAGAACAAATTTTAATGTAATAAAAAATGAAAGAGAGATATTCTCAGATTATGTACCCATAACGCTACTGCCGAGAATGAACTTCAGTGAATTTCGCACCAAAAGTACTTGAAATTAGAGATGCAAGAAAGTATTTGTATCAAGTAAAGTGCCTGAAATTAGAAATGTAAGAAAGTATTTGTATCAAGTAAAGTACTTGAAATTAGAAATGCAAGTCGGTATGCAAGAAAGCGAAGCATTCCAAAATAAAGGGAAACGCGGCAGGCACTGGAAGAAGATCGCAAATAGGACACGTAAACGCTAATAAAATTAAAGACTGAAAATTAGAAAACAATCGAAATGGAAATTCTACTTCTGTCTGTTAAGGAATCTATTGACTATAAAAAATGTACTTTTAAATACTGTTTTTAATTATTATTAAGTGATGTTTCTCGCACTTGTAGATATTTGTAAGCATTTTCATAGCTATGTGAGTGTAAGCATTTTCATATTGCTGCACTCCTTGCTCTGTGCATTGAATACAGCCACAGTCTCTTGAAGTTTGTTCAGCATTTAAGAAAAAAATAATGTTACAGAATAATTTAAAACAAGAAAAGTAACAATCAAATATCATAGTTAGAAGGCATGATTCTACTTCTTGTACACTCCTTGTCAAGGAAGTAAAAGAACATAGTAAATCTATATAATTTACTTTGGTTATATTAACGTCCCGTTTTTTTAAAACAGCACTAGGGCTATTTCTGGACGGGCCTCGTAGTTTCGAACCGCCGTCAGATAACGAGGACGACACTTGAGCTGGCACCCCCCCATCAAAAATTCCACACCATACAGCAGGAGGACGGATTCAGTGTGCACCAGATCTGCTTACACGTCTATCTTTCGGTGGTATTGAATCTCGCACCTAAAACCCTGCTGTTCCAAAGCCGAGACCTCACTACCGGGTCATGGCGAACCCTAATAAATCTGGAATAATGGAAATGTAGTCTATGATAGATTAAATCGAAAGAATATAATCCAAGTTACTTTCTGATCAAAATTCAGTTGTAAATGCTAATGGAAAAACAATGTAAAAGAGTAGGAGTATCTTCATAAAGCAAGAAGATATATTGAAAGACAGGAAAATGTATGCAATTGCTGATAGCTATCACCTATAGATATTATTAATATATAGAAAGAGTCTTATGTGTTACGAAAATTAAAACTTTTAAATAGTTAACAAAAATTACAGATTATCATTTAAAGAATTTATAAGTAAGGGCCGGGATAGCCTGGTTGGTAGAGCGTTGGATTCGCGTCCCTTAAGTTGCGAGTTCCGAACCCCGCCGGCCGCGTGCTTGGTGGCTGATGCACGTTAAATCTGTCTTGGTCACAAAGTCCTCCATATCGAGAGTAATACCACTGAGGGTATCGGATCAGGGGTGATCGTTCTCTGATTCAGGTCTAAATTACAATCTGTGGATGAGTGAATGAAATGCTTGAATGAACCCCGCACCATAAAAAAGGTTGTGACGTGTGTGTAGCTAAGTCGTTCTCTTGGCCCTAGATGGCGCTACTATGAAAAAAAAAACAAGAGACACTCCTCCACCGGCTTAAAATCACTGCCATAAGAAACAACATAACTAGATAAAAAACTAAAACATGTTGGTATACAAGATTTCGAAAAAAATCTATATCAATTACCTATATTTATTCTAGTGCTGATTTTTATTCCCCCGAAATAATTTGTATTTGATGCTCATTTAATATTTTTATCACATTTATGGTCCGAAATATTTACAAAATCATTCTTTTTCAAATGCCAACCAAGTTTCATTTCAAAGAACATCCAAGGTCTGGTAAGAAACGAATTTTGCAACCGTCAATAAGATACAGGGTGCCGACAATTCACTCTGATGAACGATCTCGAATGATTTATGGAAGGGTGGAGGGAACAAACAGAAAAAGTCCTCGTTCTTTGGTGTTCTCCTTCGACTTCTGCAGTAATCGTTTTTTCTACTCAACCAATTTAGAAAACAATGTCCTAGAGATAGTTAGCGTTGCTTTCTGTATCTCTGATAACAAACATTTCTTTGTAAGTCCATCACCAGTTTGATGGATAATGATTTTAAAAAAAACAAATTTGGAATCACCACTTCTAACACAATAAGTATTGTTCTTTTTGACTATTTTTGGTTGAAAGTCCATGAATTATTCGTGAAAAATCATTGACAGTTTAAAGAATGCTTAAAAATAACAGTCAACGGATTCAGTATATTCATGTGTTTTTTCAGTCTTCCAAGCGTTTCGTCAATCTTCACTTTAAGAAGATGGTGCCATTCTCATGTTTGTAGATTTAGAAAGATTCTAAATCTGTCCTGTTTGTAGATTTTTTTAACTCGTGATAGCCCAGATATGTGAAAAAATGTCGCATCTAATTCTATATCAGTTTATTCTACATGCTGTAGATAATGTTATTGGTCCTTTTATAAGAAAGATATGGAAAATAAAAATAGCTGGTATAGGAAAGATGAGAAGTCGTGTAATGCATGTTGCTGAAACCATTTGATATTCTTATTTCTCTCTCAAAATCACGAAATTTCTGAGGTAATGCACAGAATCGAATGTATGCGCGCGGATTTACACATTTTTTCGAATTTTCCCTGAAAGCAGTTATGAACTGCTCTTAAATTTTAATCGAGTGTAGATTATGGATCACATTTTACAATACTAATTTGAGGAAACAGACATTTAAGAGATCAACCAGAGACTGTGAAAAAAGGGAAGAATTCGGGTTCACCCATTTTGAAATATCTTAAATAAATACCACGAGAGGCTTATAAACTGAATATCAGTTTTGATAGGAGTCATTTGGGCATTGCAAATAACAATATTTTTCATAAAATTATGAACATTAAATTTGTAATATTATGCAACATGATACGCATGTTTATAAAAGAAAGTGCGTGGGTATACATTCATGCATGCCTGCACAAGGTGGGGACGGAATTTGGCGCAGGGGCAGTTTTAATAATGGCAGTGCAGCTCAAAAGTCTAGTTTTTTTTAAAAAATGTAGAAAATGAATTTATTTTATGTATTGTGTTATTTTGGACAGTTTTCTCATGTATTTTCCGATAGTATCGTTTTTTAAAATTAGTTTTAGAAAAAAAATCGGAACAATTGTCAAAGACAGCAAAAAATAATTCTGTTGAAGAAATTTTTTTAAGCTTCTGGAATAATTTATTGATTTTTGATAAAAATTTTGAAAACTGAAACTGAAATGGGTGACATATTATGATACTTGATTTCCAAATTTGGCCAAAACAGTGACAAGGTGCCAAATTTGGAAATTAAGTATCTTAAAAATTTATATGTATATACCAGGTGTTGCCGAATTCGACCGACAAATTCAAAGGGGTGATAGTAGGCATCAAAAGTATGAAGAATCGCCATACAACATGGGGTCCCAAACGTCGTTTAGGGGGTGAAAATCGCAAAAATATAGGAAGTCGGCGAACTGTTGGAGACTGTAAAAAATTAATAAAAAAAATAATAAATGGTGTTTCAACTATGAATTTTTTAAAGTGAAAGCACATTCTTAAAGGCTATTTTTCATGTAAGTAACATGCTGATTTGATGAACCAGGGCGTCATAAATTATTGAAAACGAAAAAGCAGTTTAGAACCCTTATCTGCAAAAATATTAAAACTTTAAGAAAAATAAAAGCTTGAAAATATAAGGAATTTTATACTCTTTAATTTGATATAAGTCTGTACTGTGAAAACTTAGGCGGTTTTAAGATATTCAAGAAAAACAAAAATGTTTGCCGGGAAACATCGCTGCAACATCGGCAACAAAGTTTACACAAGATATTCTATCAAAAAATTCTGAGAAGTAATAGTAGGCAACAAGACGATAAGAATTTTCAAAGAAATATAAAGTCTCAAACGATGTTGAAAATTTATTTGCTGGAATACAGATACAGCATACATTTACAGCACAGACATTTTAACATAAGAAAGGAGACGATGAGAAACTTTTATAAAAATTGCTCAATGTTTAGGCCTCGAGGGTCATTACACAACCGACGCCGACGTTTAAAGGACCACCGGACGCGCTCAAAAATACCAGGTGTGCTTGCGATTTCTCCAGAAGCAACTACGATCCGTGCTAAGAGATCTTTCAATGTATCCAAAGGTGTCTGATAAACAAGAGATTTCAATATGGCCACAAAAGAAGAAATCAAAGGGATTGGGGTCCGGGGAACGTGGAGGCCAATCAACAGATCCGCCATATCCAATCCACGTCCCAGGATATGTATCATCTAGCAGAAAAAATGCGCTGGTGACCCATCATGCATTAACCACATGTTCTGGCGTGCGATGGCCGGTATTTCCTGCAGTAAATCAGGAAGGACGTGCTGCAAGAAAACAAGGTACTTTGAGCGACTGAGGCGTTCGGGTCCCACATTTGACCTCGTTATTTTGAAGGATCCTGTCTCTCGCAGCCGTCTATTAATATTTGCAAAGGTGCTGTGGTGTGGACAACGCCTACTTGGATATTGCTATTGGTATATTCCTTGTGCTAGCCTTCCATTACCATCCGCTTGGTAGTAAATTAAATGCATATCCGCATATTCGGCATTCGTGAAATCTGACATGTTGTTTGCGAATGAAACTTATCGACTATCAATTCTGCTCTTTAATGAATACAAGCTGCTTTTGTATTCCTCGAATCATCAATTCTGCAATGCTCGCTGCTTTTATATTCCTCGAATCATCAATTCTGCAATGCTCGCTGCTTTTATATTCCTTGAACGCATAGGAAATTTAGACACGAGAAAGCTTATTCTTCCCGACTACATTTTTCCAAATCCTCGCATTCTTAGGGCCATTCTCTTCGCCAGGCTAATTGTCTCTTGATGTCTGTTTTTACGATTTTCACAGAAAAAACGTCTCCTGCGAACCTTTGTTTTTATGATAATTTTTCAACTTCTTAATGCCTACTATCACTTCTCTAAATTTACTTTTCGAATTTGGCAACACCCTCTGTTAACATCGGTACCGATGTTGCAGCGTTGTTTCCTGGCAAACATTTTAGTTTTTCTTGAATATCTTAACCTCCTCAGCACAGACATTTTAACATAAGAAAATAGACGATGAGAAACTTACCTCCTCAGTTTTCACAGTACAGACTTATATCAAATTAAAGAGTATAAAATTCCTTATATTTTCAAGCTTTTATTTTTCTTAAAGTTTTAATATTTTTGCTGATAAGGGTTCTAAACTATTTCTTTGTTTTCAATAATTTACGACCCCCTGGTTCATCAAATCGGCATGCTATTTACATGAAAATAGCCTTTAAGCATGTGCTTTCAGTTTTAAAAAAATGCATAGTTGAAACACCTTTTGTTAATTTTTTATTATTTTTTTATAGTTTCCAAAAGTTTGCCGACTCCTTATATTTTTGCGATTTTCATACCCCATGTTGTATGGTGATTTTTTATCCGCCTGATGCCTACTATCACCTCTCTGAATTTGTCGGTCGAATTCGGCAACACCCTGTTTAATGCTTATGCGAACGCAAAATTGGCTTGCATTCGTTAACCCGTACTTTGAAAATATCTTGTAAATTTAATTTATTAACGTGTTTAATGGTTAATGTTAATTTTGAAGCAACGAATGATTCTTTCAAGGATAATTTGAATGAAGTGGTCAGAGAGAGAGCATACAAGTTCTTTGTTATTTTGGAGATCTATTTTCTTTTTCTTTTAGAAAGTTTTTCTTTAGAATCAAATGAAATCTTACATCTCCTATTATAAATTTAAATTTAAAGCAAAGACACGTCCTAATGCTATTTCGTTATTTTACTCCAGTGAAAGTTCTGTGTAATGGAACTTATTAAATTGTAACGTAACAATATAGGGGCAAATCGCATTGATTATATTCACGGAAAAACACATTTTATGTAACTGTAATTTGCCATTCAAATTCAAATGAAAGTAGCTTCCAGTCCATCTGACCCACAGTATGACAGTAAAAGAAGCACAAGGACAAAGCTTTAAAAAATTTGTTTCGTACTCAACAATACTTCTCTCTCTCTCTCTCTCTCTCTCTCTCTCTCTCTCTCTCTCTAACTTTTCTTCACTCCAAAATTAGAACTATTCAATTACTCATACTAAAAAGCTTTAAATGACAGATTTCTGATTAGTGTAAATAAGTCTGAACTTTTAAACATTTTAGAAATATAAAGGACTATTTAGCTGCAGTCGATGAAATTTTAATGATTAGAGGACTCAATCCCTAGCTTGCCAACTTTTTTAGGATCACAGAGCATTCCTCCAAAGTTTGAGATACAAATCTTGACCGCCCTGCTCGCTACTGTGAGAACCCTGCTTCCTGACATAGTTATTATTAAAAGTCAGCTTCGATTGGGCCCGATTCATTTTCTTATTCAGTCAAATAGGAGTTGAATAAAGTATTTTGGTTTTTTAAAAAAAACTTTTCCCCCTCTCAGTGAACATTTAGAAGACGAGTGAAAGCAGTGAAGAAAGTTATAAAAGTGGAAAATGAAGGGTATAAAACTTTTATTATTATTAGACGATAGCTGAAAATAAATTATTTAGATCTAACGATAAAATGCTTGTTGTGTGACATCTTAGCACAATTATTAAAAAAAAAATTTTGAATGAATAAAATCGCAAAAATTATTTTCTTTTGATGTTTTCCCCTTCATAAATACAGAATGAAAATATTTGTCTCTGATAAAGGTATGTTGTTGCTATTGAAAATATTATGAAGACTAATTCAATAAACAAAAAAAACTACCTAAGAGAGAAAAAAATGTGTATAAAACAAAAATAGAGCTGATTTCCAGCTGAACAATATGCTTGCATTTCTGTAAATAATCAACACAATGATGTCTCTTAGAATTCTCTAAAACAACTGAAAAGTATTTAAAAAATGAACATAGTCACTGGTCAAAATATAAGCTATTTACATAGCTAACGCATAAGGTTTAAAGGAATATTCACACTTCTCTTCTGTAAACTCAATTGAATACCTCTCTAGATGGAGAAACCCTTTCAAATCATCCAGCTCTCAACTAACATACAATTGCATATGTTTTAAAACAGACTTATTTAACACTAAATATACTTTGTCCAAAGTCTGATGTTAGAATTTTTGTATGGCTTTTGTATGATTTTTATGATATGGTTTTATTTTCGGAGAAGGAAGTCATCGAAAATGATAAGTGACAAAGAATCGTTTCCTTTCAAACCTGAAGGGCATATGACTGTCTGATAAGATGAGTGTTATTCTGAAAATCAAGAATGTTTCTTTTAAATGATTCTATCATTTCTACCTCAATAATGGGGCCGCGGTTCGCCCGGTAGTAAGGTATTGGCTTTGAAACCTGAACGTTTCAAGTTCGAGACCTAATTCCACTGAAGAGCCATCGTGTAAGCGGGTCGTTAAATCCACCGGGCCCAAGCGTCCTCCCGCTCCTGTGATGTGGGAGTTTGGAGAGGGGCGCTAGCTTAGGTGCCGTCATCTGAACGCGGTTCAAAATTGCTCCGTCGGTCCCAAAATAGGCCTAGTGTTGCCTTAAAACGAGACGTTAATATAACTAAATTAAATCAACCTCAATAATGTTACGGTTCCCATTCGTATAAAATTGCAATTAAATACGTAGATTTAATTGCAATCATTTCTACATATTTAATTTCATTGCAATTAAATATGTAGAAAGGATTTCACCCATGGTCTTGCTATAAAAATGTGAGACTTTGTGGCAATGAAATTTGAAGTAATTGACTCCATTCCACTTGCTGTTGCTCCCACAAAAGAGAAGGTTAATGCATCACTGTATTCACGATTATGAAGTCGGTATTTACGGGAGAAGCTCTTTCGTCAATTAGAGGCAGCTCGATAATCCCGGAGAGCCCACCCTTCCCACGTGAGAGCATTTTGCATACGTACTAAAAGTATTTAATTCCTTCTTCTAATAATAGTTTCCACAAGACTCACAAAATTCTGCCATTGTTTCAACAAAATGCTCTTCAACATCAACATTCTAACAGCCCGCACCTCTCTGAGTGCGTTGGAACAATCTATTCTCTCTGAACGACTTTCAAAACTTTCTCCAATGGATTCATTCACCCATTGAATTTGTCTTCTGTCGTTGCTTTGATAATATTTTAAAGTACTGCTGAGATTCAACTTCAAATAATAACAACAAACAGTCGAAATAAAGCGTAATTAACAATAGTAAAGAATAATTTCATGATGTCTTTGAAAACTGAAATTGATTAAAAATTATCTCCACAAGAAATGAAAATTGGAAAAAAGTAATTAAAAAATAGTATCTATTTTATTTATTATTAAAAAAATAACTTTTGCATTCCGAAACTACTTCACTTTCCCAAAAAGAATTCTAAATTGAACTACATTTCTACCAAAACGCATTTATATTTCTGCAATGGTCGATTACGCTCTGATGGGATTAAAATACTCTAGGCGTTGTCACTCTTACATATAATAATTTTTTGGGGAAATGCATAAAAGAATTATTTATTTAGTCACAGTTTAAAATAATTATGTGCTTACTGACATTGTAATTATGATAGAAAAAATAAATAATGTTTTGCACTTGTACAATCAGAAACTATTCGCTACATCCTCACTTATTTTCATGATTTGGTAAAAAATTATTTGTTATAAACCAAAAGCATGCTGAAGAAACAGTATTTTAGAATACATCCTCTATATGTTTCTGAATGTGTGCTCTATTTTGGTGAAATTACTTATAAAAACTGCGCGAATCCTTTGAAACGAACTGTAAATCATGATCAACTCTCTGAGAAACGAAATGTATTTAGATCCTTCTTCCTCAATCTTAGACTAACTAAGCTTAAAATCCCTAAACTAAGCTTTCCAACAAAATATTCGCTGCAGAATATTATTGGTTCACGCGTATTCTTCTTATGATCGAAATTCAATCTCAGTTCACCCAATTTTTCCAAGAAATTCTTTTAATGTTAAAATGAAAATTGTCTAAATACTTTTGATCAGACAATATCAATAGATCATTATCTCTACTTATAATAAAGACAAATGTGTATTTGCATTTGCGAACAAGTGTACATTTTGGTACTCTACAGACCAGATTGTTTGACTTAGATATACCAACTTAGCATGCCAAACTTTGGAGGGTGGTAATGCGCACCTCGGAGTGACTTTCGTAATTTATTTAGAACTAGCAGCACCCGCACAGCGTTGCCCGTGCCATAGCATCCAAGAGGAAAAGTCACTAAATATATACAATAGAAAATCTGCAATGAAATTTAAAAATTTACAAATAAGTCATTGTACCCACTGTTCCACACTTTTTTATCAACTTTGTATAATCTGATATGAAAAAAAATCAGCTTGCTTCATAATATTTATTTGTAAACTATATTGGCTGGGTGATCACTTCGCTCCTCAAAAAATTCATTCTGTCTCTGCAATTCAGTTGCAGTGCGATTTAGAGAGAGACAGTTACTTCTATTAACAGAAGACTCTCCTTCCCTAAGCGTGGACATTCTTTGTCTGATATTAGCTAACCGAATGTTTCTTTCCTCTACATTTTCATTAACGCGCAACATACGAAGCGTTTTGGCATTCAATATATTCCGGCCAAGGTTGGATTTCCTTGGAGGGCAAGGGGGGCATAATGAGTTTTGAATCGCTATTTAAAATCAGACGTAAAAAAGAAATGTACCGCATATGCTTACCAAAGCACATGTGCAGTTTGAGGTTTTCGCACATGCGCGGACAAGTGCAAAGCACAATACATATCACTGTTTTACGCATGCGCATATCGTAGTAGGAAAAAAATAAAATTGCATTTACAAAATTTCTTTTTTATTTTGATATGACTTCAACATACTAAAACTTTCTCCAATAAATGCCCTTCAAAATGGTACAAATATTTCCAATATCAGTTAAGCATTTCTCGAGTTATTCTCTTTCAAACATACAGACGCTTTCAGGAGACTTCATTTTATACTAAGTATAGATTTTAATAAATTAAAAATCAAACACACCTTCGCCATTTTTTCGCAATAACATTCAGAAATATTACAGGAAGAAAATAGTTTTTTCAGCATCTTAAAATCAATATATATATATATTTTCAATGATAACAAATTTTTGCCATATAGAATTTTTTTTCTATTTTTCATTGATTTTTTAAAAATATTTTAAGCATATTTTACAGTAATATATTTCAAATCTGAAGTGAAATCAACAGTTTACATTGTTGCTTCTAATATTTCCTTCTTTCTCCTTTTCTTCCGTCATTGTGATCAAGATATCAAGATTCTACCTATTTTTCCATGCTTATAAGGCATGCTTCAGCATAAAGCATGCTTTTAATAAATTTTCCATATTTTGTTGTACCTGAAATTAAGGTTTAAATTCAGAATCAAGCAATGGTGAAAATTTTTAAAGTGCCACCAGTTCAAAATACTGCTGCGTTTTCCTGCGATATAATTTGATGGTATACAAATGTAGACAGAAAATTAGGGAAATGCAAAGCAAAATGAATAGAACTGTATAAAGCTTTTTAAATAATGTTACAAATGAAATGAATTGAAACTAATGAAACAAATTAAAAATGTTTAACAACCATTAATCCCAGGGGACCAAATGGTGGTCAAAGGCGGTTAGTGATAAAACAAAGCAGAATGTTCTGTCCATTTTACAACTATAGATTGGTACCTCCCACACAAATTAAATATTTATTCAAGCTTAAGTTTGAAAATCTTTATCAGAACTGAAATGTTCATGAAATGTATGCTTATTTTAACTGATTGCTTTTTTATTAGGAAAAGAATCAAAAGAACTTGAAAAAAAAGTTTTCTTAGGTGAATCACCTTCCTGTTATTATAGCAAAATTATGATGTAGCTACATATTAAATTGATACCGTGGAAATTCGTGAATTCAAATGTACTGTCGAAATTCGAGAATAAATATTACAGCAAAATTATGATGTAGCCACATATTAATTTGATACTGTCGAAATTCGTGAATTTAAATAGTGCATTGTTTATATTAGATACCATTTACATTTTTATACCTGAATTTGATTTTATTTGATAAATTAGTGTCTCATCTAGAAACTATATTCCATGTGCTTTGAAACATAGTAAAAGCAGATTACTCGACGTAAATTGGGCCTAAATAAATTTCCGAAGCTCAAAATATTTTCGCCATTTCAAGATTAGAACGTTTGATACAAAACGATGTTTTTAATGAGAATAAATTTCATATCTTCGGCATAATATCGTCTATAATTCCTGACAGAAGCCATGTCTTTCACATCAATATACTGTTGCTCTGAAAAATGTATGAAATTTTTTTTGTAAAAGCTGAGTTTCTTTTTCTAAAGCTGAGACGGTATTGTGTCATTCTCTTTAACCAAAAATCTTTTAATATCATTTTTCTAAAATAAATAGTGAATAAAAAAATATTTCATTCTTAAAAGCATTAGTTCTAAATATTTATCTGGATCCAATGTTTTTTAATACAGTCGAATTATTCGAAAAGAACATTTCAACAAAATATAAGAAACAAATTTCTTTAAACGTCACTTGCAATTTCGCTTCATATAAATGTCTTCCGAGCCTTTGTAAAGCGGCAAAAATGCAAAGTTATGAAGCCAAATTCCACCGTGTAATATCTTACTCGGAATAGCAACAAAATACTATAAAGTAAAGTTTGGAGCTGGTAAAGCAAAAGTAAGAATTTCGACCACGCGGTTCTGAAAGTGGCTTTTCGAATCCGCCGTGAAGTGAAGTGATTGTTTTCGACTTCCGCCGCTTCCCGACTTTGATGGATTGAAACGGAAACAGATGCCGAAAATCAGATATTGCTCACCAAGAAATATTTCTTAAGTTTTCGTCAGAAATGCCGATGAAATTCCGATACATCTGCAGTTGAAATCCGAGACAAATATTCCTCACGCCGAGATTACTTGAAAAATTGTTTCAAGAAGTCCGTCACGTGGGAATCTTTTGGAAACATCTGAGAAAGTGACTGTCAAATAAAGGCCTTTTTTTTATATTCTTATTTCTTCACAAAATAAATGAATCGGGAATGATATTCCATCAACTCTTCCTTTTATTCCTACTCTAGGCTGACGTTTATTATGTATGGTGAAATGCTATCACGTCAATGTGTTATGAGACTTAATGTTATCGATTTATGTCAATAAAAGTGGCCTACTTTCTCATATACGAGATATACAAAAAAATTACAGTAATCGGCAAAAAATGTGAACTCGAGATTTTGACGAATCTCCATACTTCAGCCCGAAAAATTTCCTGACAATGTCTTCTTAAGTCCGAAAAACTCATTTTCAGAATTATATAAGTCCGTTCGGGAACATGATAACTCAAAAAGTCTTTGAGCTAGATGAATGAAATTTGACAAATAATCTTTATTCTAAATTTATTGATACCCAACAACGTTTGAATGAAATTCATTCAGAAAAACCTGCATGTCCAAATAGAATAACTATAAAACGAAAAGAGCTAGACGAACGAGACCTGGTGCAGAGTTTTAACAGCCAAAAGGTAGATACATATCAAATTTGAAACCAAATGCTTCAAGGAATCGACTTTTCTGTTGGTCTCACCAGCATGGTGAAAAATTGATGGTATATAAATGCGATGATTTAATGTGAAAAATGATGTGCGATTTTGTGATTACAATTGTAATTATTGCTTAGTTTTATATTAACGTTCTGTTTTAAAGTAACACTAGGGTTATTTTGAGACGTATCTCGTAATTCTGAACGGTGGTCAGATGACGATAATGACATTTGAGTTGACACCCCCCCTCTGCAAACTTCCACACCACACAGCTGGAGGATGTTTGACCCCGACGGATTTAACATGGACCAGGCCCGCTTACACGACGGCTGTTAGGGGAAAAGAGTCTCGAGTCCGCAACCCTCCGGATCCGAAGCCGAGACCTTACCACTAGGCAACCGCAACCCTCGTGATTACAATTGTATTTCTGTATCAAATTTTGGTTTTAGTCGAGGAAAAAAGTTCAAAATACACAAACGGCCTTCTGATTCTTGTATAATAATCACATTCCAAAGATTAAATTTCCAAGAGTACACGTAATTTCGTGCTAGAACGCACATTAATTGGCTTTTCCTCAACTATGGTTTGCCAATGACATGCGATTAATAATACAAGTACATGTATTAGCGAGTATTCACGAAAGTCTTGGGGAGATAGCTCTAACAAATTTTTTATTACTTTCCATCTGTTTATTCGTTTATTAAAAAAATTCTTGAAATACTTCGGAATGTGTTTTTCGAAATCGAAAAAGGTCATTACAAAGTTAAACCTTAAAAAGAAATCTATTCAGTGTTGCCAATTTTTTTTTTATAATTTTCATGTCTAATTTCTTAATTTCTCTAAAATCTAGTTCTACCTAGACGTTTCCGGTTCTAATAAAATCTTTATACTTAAAATAATTGTCAAAACAGAAAGTCAGTCTTCCAGACAGAACCACTATACCGAATCTCCGATTCTTATTATGATCCCTAAATGCGCAATCAAGGGAACCACTATACAGATCCTACATCTCCAATTTTGAAAGATGCTGCTAAACAAGACTTAGATGGAATTTCCAAAACTAGACAGGCTTGATCAATTAATTTCTTCGCTTTTCACCATGCTAATCAATCAGAATGTCAGTTCATTATTATGCATCATGATTTCAAATATTACTTTCTGAAGCTCTGACAAGGTTTATCTCATCTAAAGTGGACTACATGATTACATTAATGGGTCATTATTACTACATTACAAATTAGCATGAATAGTGTTGTCAAAGGCAGCTAATATTAATATGATTAATTTAGTAATGTCGATTAAATTCGCCGCTCTAAATCTTATAAAAAATTGAATTGCAATACTACTAAAATGTTATTATAATTTTTAATTATTTCAAATTATACTTTAATAATAATAATAAAGCATTCTGTTTGATTATCAATAACTTAAGTTGGAAAAAAAATTGTGAAGGGGGAGACAAGAATTAGTGGAATCCGTCCTGTTGTTGAGGTTAAAGACTTTGTCAAATTGTTATTTTGTATATCCTTTAAAATCACGAAGGAGGGGATAAACAATTATTAATGATAGATCTATGATTCATAAGCTTTGATATGAAATTAAAATTTTCGAAATCGGTCTAGCGGCTGGCGAATTCTGCCATGGGTTTTCTCCTCAGACATGTACGATTGAGCATTTATTATTATTATTATTTCCTCGAAAATGGAGGATGGAGTAAGGCAAGTGACCCTTGATCGTAGGAGGTTATGAATTTTTATATGAATTAAAAATTAGCGAATCAGAGCCAATGTGAGAATACTTTACAT
>JAPMOR010032569.1:112989-128629 GCA_026543865.1 Argiope aurantia | reverse complement strand
AGAAAAAAAAAATCTCAAGCTAATTTACAATGCGTAATTTATTAGTTATAATGTATGTTTTTAAAAAAATTTGTCCTCAGATATTTTTTAGCTACCCTTTAAAATTCGTCGAAAATGAAACACATTGCATGATTAAGAGGATATTTCTCAATACGAGAGATGCAAGAATTCCCCATGTTTTTAGCATTTCCCTCATTTCATTGGAAGGCTTTTGCTCTGTTGAGGCTATTATCAGATTAGGGAAAAATAAACCATTATTTTTTCGGTAGATGGCTATAGTGATCGATATGTCGCAAAGCAGCGATAAAATAATTTCATGTTCGTTGGAAAGGCGACATTTCGCATTAAAAATATTCATTTGCTGTTTTTTTTTTTTGGTTCATTCAGTTGTGAGTTGTTACAGGGTGTTAAATATGGAAGTGAACAAAGAGAAAATTCAATACATTTTACAGTTTTTCTTTGGTAGAGGCGAAAATGAAATCCAGGCGGCTGAAATTGTGAATGGTATTTATGGTTTCGATATTGTAACAGCCAATTACGTGCAATTTTGGTTTCGTCGATTCCAGTAAAGTATTTTTATGTTAAGATGCACCTAGCACAGGTAGGTGCGTCGTCGAAAATGTCGATAAAATCCCAAAAATAATCGACGTCGACCATGAAACAGTTTTAAACCATTTGCACAAAGCTGGATTCAAAAAGAAGCTTGTTGTTTAAGTGTCACACAATTCAACACAAAAAAATATGTTGGATAAAATTTCCATCTGCGAAGCCTTGTCCAAACGGAATGAGATCGACCCATTTCTCAAACAAATGTGGCTGAAGATGAGAAATGGGTCACATACGACAACACTGTATGAAAACGATTGTGGTCAAAGCGCGACGAAGCTGCTCAAACGATGGCCAAACTAGGACTAACGGTTCTTCTGTGTATTTGGTGGGACTAGAAAGGAATCATTTCTTATTAGTTGCTTCCATACGGCCAAATACTGAATTTCGATCTCTACTGTCAACAACTCGACCGTCTGAGGTTTGCGATTGGCCAGAAACGGCTAGAGTTGTCCAACAGAGGAGGTGCATTGTCCCATCAGTACACGTCCATAATGACTCGCCAGAAAATCCAGGAGCTTGGTTGGGAAGTTCTGATGCATCCACCATATAGTCCAACCTGGCACCAAGCGATTGACATGTTTTTACTCAATTGCAAAACTTCCTTAGTGATAAGAAAATGACATCAAGAGAAAATTGTAAAAATCGATTATTAGAGTTTTTCGCCAATAGGGACTAAGACTTCTATGAGAGAGGCATTATGAAGCTACCTTTAAAATTGAAACAAATTATAGAACAAAACGCTGCATATTTCATCAAAATTGGTAATCTGAAACATGTTAAATAAAATCTTGAAGTTCACGTAAAAATATAGATTTCTTTTTCCACAACCTAATATTTCCTCCTCTTCTACCAAATAACATCCACAACATCTTACTGTGTCACAGATCTCCATAAGCTCTTCGGCAATCCTGGCTATGTTTTGCCTCCAGATAACCGAAGTCTTTGCTATCGACTTCTAAACCTAAAATGATTTTGGGATTCCGTCAGCTAAAATTGGCCAAGACTAATAAGTTAAAAAAAGACTAAAATTGTTGTTAATTATGTGAAGTTATACATAGTTGAATCATATGATTTATTGCACAGCTCCATTTTTTTACTGTTTGTGGAGAAAGAGCAGGATTTTGCTTCGATAAGGAAGTATCGAATTCCATTGAAGGAGAAGGATTCTACAAGTTGTTAAAAGATCTAGGAATGGCATTTAAAATTAATTGAATAATAAATGTTGGGCAAATGAATAGTAAAATAAATGTTCTAACGCTGGCTGCGATATTCTTAATATAGAAGGAAAGATAATCCAAATTAAACTTATTGCTTTTTTAAAAGCTAAAAGTAATAGGACAATATTTGGCACAGATTTTCTGGAATAGAGTTAAACATCCAGAGTGCCACTCGGCTTTTAGTGAAAATCTATAAGAAAAATGCCTTTTTACAAAGAGCCATCTGAAGCTAAAGAGTCTCCAAAAATGATAGCATCTCAGAAAGTGACATCTCCAGAAACAGCAGAATCTCCTAACATTCCTATCGCAATTCTAAAAATATGCGAAAGATGACGAAGGAAAGCACTTAATAAGAGAACAATGATCTAAATTAAACTCATTAGAAGGGTATGAATCTATCTTTAGGCCAACTAAAGATCCCTTCTTAAACTAAACATAGAATTCAGACAGGAAAAAATAGTTTACATGTTACCGAAAACACCATATAGAATGACCCTTGCAAAGAAATAATTGTTTGAAGAACGAGCTAGATTCCTTATTAGCTAAAAGTATGATCGAAGAATGTGGATCCACTTATGTTCTATTCATTATTGATTAAATTATTTGCTAATTGAAACAAAAATCATCGAGGTGCATATCTGCGACTGACCTATGAATAGGTCATCATCAAGTTAAAGTTCATGAGCAAATAAAGATAAGGCTACTTTTATTCGGTCATATGGCACTTTCAAATTTTTGCAAATACCAGAGCCCTCAGCCTTCCAACGTCTTATTGATAAATTTAGATCAGGGCAGAAAGATGATTTGCATTGTTATTCCTCAGAATTCTCTCATGCGCATTTATCAGGTCTTTCACTGCTTAAACTGATTGCTAACAGGAAAAAAAAATGTCGTCTTGCTTATGGTGGAGCAAATCGCTCACATCACTGCATTACAGAAGAAAGTGTAGTAGATGCTTACAAAGCAACTTCCATTCAGAAAATTCCAAAGACAACATCCGTTCAATAAGTTCCCTTTTTTACAAATGTATTGCTGGTTCGGAAATTTCTAGAGCCCCTACTCTTAATTATTTATCAAAAAAAAAAAAAAACTAACTGAACAGAAAGCATTTGAAGAATTGAAGAAAGATTCCTCCCACCAACAATATAATCTCTTACTTAAAAATCCTTTATTATTAAAATAGGTGGCAGTCATTATTCTATGAAAGCAAATCTTATCTAAAAGGAAAATCAAAAAGAACGTGTGACTGATTGATCAATTGCTGAGGTCGACAGAAAGAAATTATTCAACTTCCTGAAGAGAAATTCTTGCATTAATTTGGGAGCTTGAAGAGTTCCGCGACTGTGTAGGAAAACAAGAAATAATAATTGCGTCCGGTCGCTAATCCCTGAAATAATAATGTGTATTAAATCCCCTTCTGGCAATTTGACTCAATGGACATGTCAAATCCAATCTTATCATCCAAGAAATTTGTATACACTACAAAAATCAAATGTAATGTCAAACCTTTTTTCCAGATCAACGGGAACAAACGATAACTTGGTTTGTGATTTAAATGCAGCTTCCGTTTATTTTCCATGGCAGAAATCTAAAGGCATCTGCAATGTGCAATCGAAAGGTAGGACTGAAAGGTAGAGTATAGACTGTTTTGAAAATGGTAAGAAAGATTAAAATTAAACAAAATGGATTAGCAAGGACATCTCATGAATTAAAGAATTTTGTATCGTTACTACTTACCAGAAACAGACTTTGGAGAAGCTGAATGAGTGTCAACAGCGAAAAAGAATATTAACGCAATATTGCGATTCTCTCATTGTGGGACTAAAACACATTCCTTAAAATTGCATCCAGATATTATTTTCCTAAAAGGAGAAATATTTCAGTACATGCGATATCTGTTATTATTGCAGAATGTGGGAAAATTGTGCTGAGTTAATTGATTCAAACGAATGCAATCTTGTAACCTGTTAGATTATTTAGAATACTTGTTTATGCACAACGGTTTTAATTTTCGCCCCATTTCTGGAATGTCCCGTCCGGAAAAAAATATGAATTTTTCTAACTGAAGACAAAATATAAAACAGAGCTTTCGGGACTATTTGTTCGCCACTGCAACAATCTGTGCAAAAATTCTAATTGAAAAAATTTTCTCACTTATTGCTTCTCAACAAGATTGAATACTGATAATTAGGGTCCACAATTTGTTAGTGCCGTAATATAGCAAACATACTATTTATTTTGTGTTGAACACCAATTCATTCCTATTTATGACCCTCACGCGAATCCCATTGAACGAAAGAACAAAAATCTGAAACCCATAAACAAGAAAAGAAAAAATATATATATATAAACGCGAAGTCCTTGTCTCATCACTGCAAAAGGTTTTATATCAACATACAAATTTACAGATCCTGCTACTCTCAATCAAGTATTAGGTACTTCTCATACGTACAAAGCTGCCTCCGTCTATTCTGTGGGGTGGGGGGAGAGTCTAAAACCATAGTCTAGAAAAAAGGTGCATTTTATATCACCACTCTAGTTTTTAGTTTTCTTAACGTCCCTTTTTAAAACAACACTAGGGCTCTTTTGGGACAGACATACTTTTGAACCCCAGTCAGAATATGTGGATTACACCTGAGCTGGTATTCTATCTCCAAAATTCCACACCACACCAATGGGAGAACGTTTGGCTCCGAGGGATTTAATGTGCAACAAATCCGCTTACGGACGGTTCTTAGGTGAAATTGGTTCTCGATCCTGGACCTCGCGGGTTCCGAAGTCGAGATCTTACCACTAGGCCCCCGCGGCCCTTATCGGCACTCAAGTGGACAGTTTCGAAAAAATTGCTGAGAAACTCTCAATCCTTTAATTTGGTTTTCGACAGATTTGAATGCGCATGACTTCTCCTCTTTTCCCTGAATAAAATTTCATATTTTATTTCATTTTTTTTTTGCAATTACTTTACCCAATGTTTGTGTTCTAAATAAATTCATTTGTAATTATATATGATTTCTTTTCGATTTGGATTTTGTGCCGTACTAAATTTCAGACAATTACGTACAATATACAACATTTGATTGTATATTGTACGAATCAAGACGAGATGTAGAGCATACATAAATGCATATGTATACATAGCTTTTATAGCCACAATTATTTTTATTTATATTAAAGTTAAGAAAGTAATATATGTGACACAATCATTTACAATTTTTTCTTTTTCATTTGATAAATTTTAATATCATTAAAATTTTGGCCTTGACAAGTATTTACGTAGAATTCTTGGCAAAATGCAGGTTCCCTACCATTGGTCTTGAAAGTTTGCTTACAAAGAATCATTTCGAGAAGTTCCAATCTGGAAGTGATTCTGCTAATATCAGAAAGTCTTTTAAATCCAGAAAATTTCTCAAAAATTTGATTTTTCTTAATCGAGCTACTGAATCGTCAAATAATAATTGCAATTGTTATTTGTGATTTTGGGGTAATTGTTAGAAAGTTTGACCAAACTGATTTTCATATAGTCCAAAACAAGTTTGATTTTGACATTATTGGGTGATATTTTTCGTACAATATCTATCGTATTAATTGCTGATTAATACATTTTGGTCAAGTGTAACAAGCCAAATCCATGGGACGGAAACTCGTGATAAATAGGAAAATATATCTGTTGTTCAAAGCAATCTTCAGCACTTGCTCATCTAGTCGAAATGTTGTGAAAGATATCAAAATGTGGACAGAAACTATATAGCTTCAATTTTATTGATTTAAGCTATTAGGTTGGACATTCAATGCGGGTCATATTTTTCCTTGTTGTTGCACTAGATAAAGGTGAAAGGAAAGTGGAAAAGATGTATGACCTTTTTAATGTGATTTTTAGAAATGTGATTTAGCTCCAGTGACGGATTAGGTTGTCTTTCTGAAGTAGTTATCGAAGAGAGACGAAGAACTAGACTTTTGTTGTGTTCCATGTGAAGAAAAAAAACTTCAGCAATCAAACTGACTATAGAGCAATGGTTCACTAGTTTTTCAACAATGTTGGTTGAGACCACAGCCGTTATAAGACTTTGATCGCTTTCCACCGATTCAATTTCCCCAGTCATCGTTGTTTTAATCCTCTAATTTATTGACGGACGAACCGCTGTCCAAGACGCTTCAGGTGCAACTAATCCTTAATATATATTGAAAGAACAATATCATCTAAAGATATTTATGCTGGGTTTATACTTGCCCAGTTATAAGATGGCCAGTAGGCAGCGCATGCGTAGAAAGGCGGAAAAATGCTGTTCGGTCGATGACAAGTAATTGTCCCGACGGGACATCAATAGGTTGCTGCATTTTTTTTTTTTTTTTTTTTTTTTTCTTATTGATCATGCGTTTGTAGAATTTGGCGGGTTTTTTGGATAGAAAAAAATTGATTAAATCCGACATTCTTTGCTCTTTGTTCTTTTTGATACAAGGTTGTCGTTTTTTTTTTTCATTTTATTTGTCATTTTTTTATAGTTTTCCACATTTAGGTATGTTGACTTATTTTATTTTAATTTCCCATGCTTTCTTTTTGTAAATATCCATCATTTTAATACGATTCGCAGCGAAAAAGGAAAAACTCATGGACGTCAAAACGGCAATTTATAGCCACGTATGGAATGCCTGAAACTATCTTATGAAATTGTGGCGAACATAAATCTGTCCCTTTCTGCGCATGCGCTGTCTACTGGCCGTCTTATAACTGGCTAAGGGTAAAACAGGTATTAGGAAGAATAATCGTGAACAAAAACGCAAAAGAGCATCTTAGGAGTGAGATGGAGATACAGTAAAAATGCCAACTCTATTAATGAATGCGGCAAACTTAAAAAGAAAAATATTTTCACGGTGTCTCATTTGCAGATGTCTCTTACTATGAGGTATGATAACTTTTTTGATTGACTGTAAACTAGGAGATTATACTGATGCATACAATCAAAGAATTTAGATAATTAAGGAAGAGAATTGGGAAATGAAAAGCTTGAAAAGTATTCAATAAAATCATCATTATAAAAATAAATAACAAATGACGATAACAAAAAATTCTTTTAAGTCATTTTTTAATAATAATAGATCTCGTGAAGTTTTTCTTTAAAAGAAATTTTTATTTATATATTCAACTTACGGAACCTGCGGAAATCAAAGACATTTGTTTACAATGTCAAGAATGCCTTGTAATGAGAAGAACAGCATTTCATTCAACTAAATGTTCTTCTTCACTTATGCTCAACTGAAAACGGTTTAAAAATCAACTCCAATGCACGAATTATTTCCCACGAGATTCTGAGCATAGTGAAATGAACAATTTTGAAAATTAAAGGTGAACCATTTTGTAATTTAATTCTCTGAAATGGTTCTGCCAGATATTCGAGTGAGCTGCAGGTTTTGGGCGGCGCTTCCTATTTCACACCAGGTCGAGGAGGAGCGGTTGCTACGAAGCGAGTTTTCAACAAAAGGTCTGAAGAGAAGGAAAAGTTTTATCTTCATACTCCACATGAATTATCTAGAGGTTGCTTCAAAAGGTGACGGAAGAATTTATGTGTACAAGCAGATGTCAACTTTCAAAATAATGTTCGGAACTGTTTTTTTTTTTTAATTTCTACTTCATTTATTATTTTGAATGAGAGGAATTAGGAATGAGAGCATTTATTTTGAATGAGAGGAATGTTAAAGTATAAGAATATTATATATAATTTTAAATTTAGAAATTCATTAATTAAAATTTTTTCTATCGAACATTTTGCTACAAAAACAATATTATGTAGCATGTTTTTGGCTATTCCACTTTTCTTTAAACTCCGTTAACTTTTGGTTCAGAAATCAAATATTTACAGAAGAATATAGAATTTTTTGTTTGAGGAGGCTGAGTAGAGATTTTTAAAGTGAATAATGAGAAGAAAAAAAATGGCATGTCATAGTAAGATTTATTAGTAATATATTAGAATTTTGTAATTCCATATATTTTATTATAAGATGCGCAATTTTAATATTTTCATAACTTAATTAAATTTTAATGCCCCATACAAAGTCCTTCATATTTGGAAATTTGAGGAAAAAAATTATTTCGATATTCAAAATTATTTCTCTTTTAATTTTTTTTTAACCTTAAGCCACGCATCAATATTTTAATTAAATTTAAAGCAAATAATTTTAAATTTCGCCCCCAAATATATAAGAAAATTCATTTAAAAAAAATTTTATTAACGTATTAATAAGGCAATAACCATCTCGGACAATATTAGTAACAAGACAAATAGAAATATCGCAGCTAAAAGTACATATTGAAAACAAAAGTGTTCTCTAATAATATTAAGATTGTTTTTCCTTTTTCTTTTTCGGAAGAAGGAAAATCTTTTTATCTACATATTAGTACTCGAAATAAACAGGAAAAGAATATTTAAGAATAATGATGATAAATCAAGATAAAAGCGAAATTCAAAATTAACTTCTACAGCAATGCACAAATAAATAAAAATATAAGAACAAAAATTGAGGGAGGGGGATTAACCTGAAAAAGAGAAGGTGTATAAATTAACTGCAAATATTACAGAATATATTATACGTATTTCATTATTAAGATTATTGCATTTCATTATTTACAAAGCATAAAATCTAATAGCACTTTTTTGCCAGATGCGATGGCATACGAAAAGAACTTCAGTCATCTTCCGACGGACATTTTGCAGTGATAAAAACAAGTGCAAGTTGCACAAAGTTAAAATTAAAAGAAAATGCATCAATATTTTAATTGATAAAGTGAAACTAATACGTTTTTACGTTGAAACCAATTCGACGATTCTTTCCAGGAAGGATATTAGCAATGGAGCTTAGTTTAGTTGTATTAACGTCCCGTTTTTTAAAGCACTATTAGGGCTACTTTGCGACGGACCTCTTAATTTTGAACCACGGTCAGATGACGTGGACGAACCTGAGCTAGCACCCTCTTTCTAAGTTTCCATACCACATCACGGGAGGTCTTTGGTCCCGACGGATTTAGCGTGCACCAGACCCGCTTACACGACGGTTCTTTGATGGAATCGGGCCTCGAACCTAAAGGCCTCCAGGCCTTCACGCCCCTATATTAGTAAAGGAAGATATAAGATGGAATCTCATAAAGTTTAGCCATAATCCAGATAGATTTCTAGAAATCTGTCTAAGAAATCCAGATATATTTTAGCCATATGGAATGATAATACCTATGCGATTCTCAACAATCTCATCGTCGTTTCAAGACATCGTCATCAACTTTTACTTTTGGGTTCTTACAGTATAAAACCGGTTTTTAAAGAATTCTGGTGGCAGTTCCCGTTTCTATAGATGCTCGTTTTGTTTTTTAGTGTTTCCTTATTTATATTTTATCTAGATGTTGAAATATATAATTTCCCAGTAAACCACAATGTCGTACATTTTTTTCGAAAATATGGAACAATGTTGTGAATCTCGAAGAATACCGAATACCGTATTTACAATATTGCGTAATATGTAGTAATATTTTTAGAAAGCATTAAAGTTTTTAAAAGCGTTCATACGGTATAATTCTAGTACAGAAATATTAGTTTTTGAATAATAATTCATTTTATTTAAGATTTTCTTGAAGAAATTGATCTGGAACAAGTTTTTGTCAAATACCGAATACTAAAAATTCTACATTAATGACGCTAAAAATATCGTGAAAACTATATTGTGAATTCTACATTTATCTACATTGATCAGTGTAATTTATGACACTATTGCAAATTCTTTTATTTAATAATACGATTAATTATTTTATTATCCATTTTTATGTGTTTGTGATTAGACAACCCATAAACATTTTTTTTATATTTTGATTTTGATTTTTGTTTTAAGAAACATCTGATTTTTAATCATATATCGCATCTCAGCATTTATTTATATAAACTAGTTAAGGTTAGAAAAGGAAAGACAAGTAAATACAGCAGATTAAAAGAATTAAAATAAAAATATTAACTACAAATTAATTATAAATTGTTTTTGTAAAATTTTCCAGTCATATTTTACTTTAAAAAATTGTCAAAATTATTACGTATAAACAAAATATCAAAATCTTTGATAAATTTTTTTGATTTACAGATAATTTTATGTTACTCTTTTTTTTAATATTGAAATTTTAATTTTCATAAACTAAGTCAGAACCAGAAAGAGTAAACATATTTTTTTAATGTTACAAACGTTGTTCTTCCTTATAAATAATTTCTATTGAATATTTTGGTTGTTAACGAATGTATTGTAAGTGTGTAGGGATGGGATCTATGACAGAAAGAGGAATGGAGCACTGTAGACGATGATCGTCGATAAAAACTAAAAAACCCTAACCATTCATTTTCTAAATACAATGTATTTCATTACCGTAACGAACATATACATTGTTTGATCTCTTACAAGTTAAATGTAAAGTGAAAAGAGTAATTTATTTTTCGTCCTGAAGTATAAAAATGAAATAAAGAAAATCAATATTCATTTCGAAGAGCAAATGACTGTACAATATTTTTTCTCAGTCCGTCTTTAGCCAACACAAATAAGCTCGATAGTTTGCCCACGCGAAAAAATGCCACGTGTGAAAAACATGGTGTGCGCAAATCTAAGCCGCAAACAGACATCGTTTGGCCTTGCGACTTATTGATTGTCACTGCAAATGCGAATCTAATAGGAAATTGAACGCGTTTGAATTCGATTGGCACATCTGTGAAAATCATTGGAATTCGTGGCAGCAAAACATTTTCGGCTCGGAATTTACCATTCAAAATGGCGCTTCGATAACGTTTTTCATCAATTTTGTAATGACCAATCGCGTGTCATTGCACAGCCATAGTGGTTTCAAACTCCGAAGTAAAATAACCGGAGATCCAAATTTCAGTCGTAGAAAGTGTGGTGACATGACTGGCAAATCCAGTGAGTTCAAAAACTCTATTGGATAATTTACAGCTTCGTTAGCATCGCAAACTGTATCGATCAATTTGAATGATACCAAGTCGTCTGGCAACGACTGCTGTATCTTGAAGTTTAAATCGTAGACGTCCACATTTTTTGCTGCCAATATAGCTCTTTCTGCCAGCCACGCAAGATTTATGTATTATGTGCGTACATCGGGAAATATGCGGTCAATGAGAGCATTTTGCAAATCAACGATAGTGCAGAAGTTGGTGGGCAATTTTATGCATCCAGTATTTTCATAGACAGCAACTTTTCCATTACCGATATCTAACAATTGGTCCGAGAATGTGTCAGCAGATGGATCTTGTAGCATTTAGACGCGCGTGTTTATTTTTAGCTGGACTTTTTCAACATTACGTCACAGTGGCGATGATTTCAAGCACCTCAGTGTACGGTGAACGTTTATAGAAACACCCTAATTACCTAGCGTTGTGAAATATACTTTACGATCTATTCCCATACCTGCCAAATACACATAAAAAATTTCATGAAAATCGGTCGAGCCGTTTCTGAGGAGTTCGAACACAAACACCGTGACATGAGATTTTTATATATTAGATTAAATACTAGCCGTCTTTTACAATCAGTTTGTTTTTTGTTGTGGTTTTTTCCACTTTTTAGGATGTGCATTCCTTGCGTGCGCAAGCACGCGTGTGTTTGCGTGTGTGTGTGAATATGTTGGCGCTCCACAAATCAGACCATTTAATTTTAATTAGAATTTCAATTAATAACTAATCTAAAATTTTAACTGTTTCCCTATGATGATTTCCAACAATATTATTTCACAAAAAGTAATCTCACATCTTTTCAAAATTTAAAACATTGTCTTTCTAATGAAACCAAGTTAATAATCGTGCAAATATTTCTTGAATTTTGAAAAATATTTTTTGTTTAATAGATTACATTGTTACCCTAACATTCAAAACAGTGTTCATTGCAGAAAGCAAAAGAAGGAGGATTCTGTTTTATATCCGTGTAGTTTACAAGACAAATAATAAAATGAAATTAAATACCTCGAAATTTAGAAGATAAGTGAACCGCATATTTACACTTTTCATAGCTCTGCAATTTCATGGAATTAGAAAAGGTCATGCTACACAATGAAGCGAAGATATGTAAAGTAATTAAAATAACACTTTAATATGAACTTGCCACACTTTAACACTTTACGATTTTGCAGAATCATGGCATGGAAATATATCTAAAGAATTTAATTTGAATTAAATGTGATCAATATTCTCGGTTATCAACTGGTCGCCAAAGGAGACTGGTTTAAGATAATAAAGAAAACCTATAAACTAGTCATACAGCCAACTACAGATCTATTTTTTTTTTTTTTTGCTTTGTATGAAAATTATGACATTTAAGTATGTCATCAATGGTCACTTACCTTCCTCCTAATTTTATTTTTGAAAGAAGTCACAAAAGCATGTAAAGAAAGTAGTAGAAAACTGTAAACTCCCTACGGGGGACCGCCAAGCCAAAACCACTGCTTCGATGTTGAAAGATTTTATTTTATATGAAAACTCGTGACCCTAGATTCTGTTATATTTTTAATAAATTATGTTGGAAATCAGAATGGCAAGAATTCAAAATAGCTTAAATATTGAGGTGGGAGATTTTACAGTAAAGTAAAATGTTATATTCAGGATTCTTAATTCACAAAGCATACTTTAAGACTAATTAAAATACATATGAAAAAGCATTTTTTTTTTTTTTTTTTTTTTTTTGTATAGCAATATGGGATCAGAAATGAAAAGTGTACGCAGAAGACCGAGCCACCCGCATCCTGTTCCTTGACATGAAATGAGCCACTTCCGCAAAGCTGGTGGTGTGAACATAGAAAAATTTTGTAATCCGGTTTCCTCCCATTGGAAAGCGTTCGCGATGCAACCGTAACTCCTCTCTTCCATCACAACCGTACACAAGATGCATTCTCAGAAAGCGCAAATCTCTCTATCACGCAAAAAAATTCTCTAACAGCAAAGAACTCGCGAAATGCTATTCAAACTCAATAAAGTTGTTTTACAGGCAATTCAATAATGCAAACTAAACGAACATCCATACCTGAAAATTCCTCTTCATTTGAGTCTACTTTTATGTCGTCTGCTTTAAAAAGTATTATGTCAATAAATCATTTTTTTTTCATTGTTCTTTTTCCACCTCTTTTCATTTCTTGTTTTTTCCACCAGTACATTTTATTCGCTATGCTATTTTATTTGCTATGTACATATTGCTATGCGAAAAATGTATCTTGATATGTATTGTAAAGTTTGGCCGTTTGATGCAGGGACACCCTGTATATAGCGCTTTGTTCTGCGATAGGAAAAGTAAAGCCTTTTGTATAAGGCTCACTTCTGCTCTGGTGCGACTTTAACTCGAGTTTTCTTTTATTTAGTGTCTACAAATTTCTCTTTCTCTCTCATCTTCTCTTATGAAAAGTCTCTTTTGATACAGATATACTTTTTTCCCCCTTACTTATACGAAAATAATCGGTAGAAGTCATCGTTAAAAGCCTTTAACTAATATAAACAAACAAAAACAAAGGCACTCCAGCATGTGTTATTTCGCTCCAAAATGACTATATTTTTCTCCTTTCTTTTCTTTTTTTTTAAATTTAAATCATGAAAGCAAGCTTAATCTTACGCTTGCCTACTCGAAGGAAATCTGGATCTCGTCTGCCGGTACCGATATTTATGCGCAGTTTTTGAAAGTCAAGCAAGGTTTCTCCGTATACAAACACCTCGCCTTAAGCTCATCATTTCAGCCTCCGCATACCGATGCTCACTGAATGGCAAGAACGAGAAAAACCTATTTCCAGAACTTTTCCAGCTCCGCATCACCATAATCTTTTCATGTCCCTACTTTCGGCGACATGATTTCTGTTGCTGAGCTCGCCCCGGGAGGCGCTGTTTTTTTTTTTTTGTTTTTTTTCCTGCCCCATAAATATCATTTCAATATGAATCTATATTGATTTCCATTTCTGAGGTTCGTGTCAAAGGACTGACTATTTGCATTGCTGGCAGGGGGTGCCTCCATCACTCCCCACTTACGTACAATTTCCTGTTTTTCTCGTGAAAAGGAAGCTGATTTGGTTGATCTATGAGCGAAAAACTTTGAAATTTTTGCCGCCTCTTCCCGAAGATATAAAGTATTCAGTGACAGACAGGAGACACTGAGGAAAAAGGCTCTAGAAAGAAAAATAGTTTGTTTTTCCGATATATGTTTTGTAAGCGCCATCTTTATTAGGTTTCTCTACTGGAGTTTATTACTTTCCAATTTATTTCTCGACAGCAGAAACAACAAAGTTAAATCGACACAGCTTACATTCTGTGCAGGAAGCCATCTCTGGATTGATTTTTCAAAGTCTTTTCAGAGGAAGAAAATCTTAGATAGTAAAAAAAAAAAAAAAAAAAAAAAATGTTCTGAGGCCATTGAGAAATGGAACAAAGTTTCAAAGAAATAGTAATATCTAAAAAAAATTTATCTTCTGGAAAAAAAGTCTTTCAAATCCATACGAAAATTAGAAAACTGGAATGCGTGCAACAAGTGCTTTACATGCTCTCTAGAAAATAAACTGTTTGTCCTCTGTATGGAATTTCTTGCTCTTTCTTGGTTAAGTTTTGATATATTTCTTCAGAATTTTCTTTGAAGGTTATTTTTCTAATCAAAACTCAAGATTTCAAAAAGGTTGAAAAGGGTTGTTTTATTTCTGCTAGACACTTTAACTTGCTGTAGATAAAAAAAAAATCTCGGTGCTGCAAAACTGTTGTTTTATATAAACAAAAAAAATGAAAAAGAAATAATTGAAGTAAGATGGAAGAATTGTTAGCCTTATCATCACTGGCTGACAGCTAATATTTAAACTACCTACACCGCATCAATAAGGCATGCTGAAGAAAAGAAGTAAGATAAGATGACGTAAAATCTACGCAACAGCATTTTTTGATTTAAAAAATAAAACTGAGAAGTAACTATAATGTAAGTAAGATGAAAAATTACGTGTAACCGAAAATGATTAATTAACTACAAATGTAAAATCATACATTGAAAATCAAATTCCAATATTTTTGAATAAAAAAAGCACTTTGAGTCGCACCGTTCTTCCTTAGTTGCCTTTTACCGTTGATTAATGCTTATCATTCTAGAAATTTCTAAAGACATCCTTAACAGAATGGTAAATACTGCGAAGGAATAATTTTAGAATATATGGTAAGTCTATACAGGTTTTTGATCTGTAAAGCATGCACTTATGAAGGCGACAGAAGAAAAAGGGGGGATCGCATTTCCCCCTTGAATTTCGGTAATTTGCTTCAGTGAAAAAGCGATAAGTCACGGCATTCAGTTAAGCAGTATTTCTACAATCTTTGCATTGTTGAAAGAGTGAAAACGAAAAATCTACTTTTTCAACGAAAATATTCTAAAATCGTTCCTATAACAATTTTATAAAATCCTATAAATATCTCTCGCGGGTATGAAATAAAGAAATGAATTTTTCATTCCCGGTCTGTTATTCACGCAGAACCGTTCCACACAAATGGGTGCAAAAATCAATTCAGTGTCGTTTTACAGTCGACATTTATAACAATGATAATTCAATTACAATGATTCTTCCTTCTTTAACAGTTCACATACCTGCTGCAGAAAAGTTGAAATAAGATCTGGCGCACGTTCGTTTAACGGGCGCCGGATGATCCACGTAACCGGATTTCGATTTTTGTGCACATTTTGAAATATCTATTCGTCATGGTGAAAACATTGCGTTTGTTTATAATGCTACGCAGATTTTGAATGTGTGTGTGTGTGTGTGTGTGTGTGTGTGTGTGTGCGTGCGTGCGTGA
>JAPMOR010032569.1:0-112889 GCA_026543865.1 Argiope aurantia | reverse complement strand
GGTGTGTGTGTGTGTGTGTGTGTGTGTGTGTGTGTGTGTGTGTGTGTTGGTCTCTAAAGTGTAGACTGTTAGACAGAGAACTGGCAAATGTGTTATATATATACTTTCGAAGGCGAGAATGTGCACTTCGAAGCTATCATTTGGAAACTATAATTTGAATTTTGCTTAATTAGAAATTAAGCAAAATTTTAACGTGTTTTCAGCAGAACTTGCTAAATTATAATGGAACAAAAAGAATTTTAAAATCATCTTCAAATTAAAAAAAAAGTTTTTAATATTATCAATTTTGTCGCCGCACAATTTTTCATGTATTTTTAATTATTTTTTAAATATTTGAAGCATGCTTTAAAAAGTTTATTTCAGTGTTATAAAGAATCTCATACAACTGCCGTTGTTGCTACAAATCTTTCATCTTGGATTTTTCTTCTATTGTTGATTAATCCATAATAAGTAGCTTTTTTAAAAAAATATGATTTTAATATACTTTTTGAAATTTATTATATTTATAATTAAGATTTTTTATAAGTGCAACAAATATTCAATGAAAAAAATCCAACTAGTAAGCAATTTGAGTAATGCTTCAAATCTATAAAATAATGGTCTATTAGAGTAATTCGAACAAATTTGTTGTCATTTTCCTTAAAATATTCTTGTAAGAAGGAAATTAAGCCTATATATTATGTGAGTGCATTCTCATGTTCTGGAGGGATCATTAAATTATGCTTTTCTCCCAGATTAATTTATTAATTAACCAACCTTAATTATAGCAATGTTCATTATTAACCTGATATGCCCTCAGTTGCCCCAGAAATTGTGAATTGCAGGGAACATGTATTTTGGCTTCTGATCACTGCGTTGAACTAATTTGAAGAAAATATATTTGTTATCATAAGAAACTATAGTTTACTGCCTGAGAATTTATTTAATCAACTATTCCCGAGTACTTTAAGGTACTACTTTCAAATATATTCAATTTTACGGAATATTAAATATAAATTGTCATAATTATTTAATACTTTCAGTTTGAAGTAATTTATAACGATTTTATCCCCAATTTTGTAGGGGAAGAAACCTTCAACCAAACAGAAATGACTAAATATGAAACACGAGAAGGAACTATGCAAGATTTCGAAACTTGCATTAAATTGGATTAGGGCTGCAGTTCAATTTAGAAGTAGAAAATAGACTACCCATTTCAAGACAATCTCTGGTGCAACTCATTTTCCTCTGATAATTACTTACTCTTAAAGACAGGATCTGATAGAATAGCTTTCAGCGATCGTACAATATCATTCACTACGAAAACCAATTTTGATTTGCTCAAGTTGGTTTCTTCAAATGTGTCGCATTCAGTTAACAACCATTAAATCCATTCTTCTCTTAGCTGGATGAATGATGATCCTGTAAAAATATACACATTTATTGAATATTTAATCACGCAGGAATCGAGACGTTACTTTCTTCATCTCCATAAACTCTGTTTGTTATAGATAAGAGATAAAATCATTATCTAAAGATTCCTCTTTCAGCATTACGGTTTCCTCTTTACCGTCAATTTTCTTGTTTTCTACTGTACTCGTTATCAATGGGTATAAAATTACTATTAATAACAAACTTTCATACAAAAGAAAATGTGCGTAAATCACATGGTAGATTCTTAAAGGATATCAGTTGTTATTAAGTGTACAACTTTGCTTCCACCTTATTTCTTTTTCAAACTTTGAGAGTGTATTCCTAAAAAGAAATTACCGATTCAAAGTACTATCCGTCGTTAGCTACTACTTTTTCCCTCTTCTTTTGGGTGGTTTTCGGATACTATCCCAAAAAATGATGCATCTTTTGAGGCGATCGGCAAAACATCCATTTTTGAAGTGAATCATAAATGTGGAAATGCTGATCAGACAAACCGTACCCCATAGATCTAAGCAAATTCCAGTCGGAAGGAGCAACGTCTGGAGAGCATGGTGGGTGAGGTAAGACTTCCCATTTCAAGATTTCCAAGCACGTCTCTATCGGTCTTGAGACATACTGGAGGGCTTTGTCATGACTCTCTTGGTACACTGTTTCTCCAGTACTCGGTTCAAATGCATTTGATACCAACCGCCTGTAACGGTTTCACTCGGTTCCAATGTCCCATAATATATCCCACCACACTGCTTCCACCAAATGCAAAGCATGCCCTTTGCACCGTGAACATTCTATGTGAATCGTTAAAATTCCTCACGACATTTTTTTCACTAAGAGTAGACAGGTCGTAAGTATTTTAGAACATTCGATGCTTCCCAGCAGCAGCTTTCTTCGAATAAAAGCAGTAAATCAAAACTTACCTCAATTGACGAGAATTCGCCTCGACAACTTTGATCGAGAATAAATTTATGATGCCAGCACAAATTCGCTAACGGGGTGCTGCCGCTGTGTCAACAGATATCCAAGTTTACTGTGTGGAATTTCCGATCTGCATATTTCGCTCATCTCTTTCCACTGCAATCATCTATCGAAAAACAGCAGAAGCAAGGTTGTACTCCTAATAATTTAGCACAAAATAATAAATGTTATTGGCGGACGCAAGGCAGTACCGTGTTTTTAGGCATATCTTTTTCTTATCCTGTATTGAATTATTCGAAATGCATGAGAAATAAATGTTTTTAATGCAATAAAAACCTGTTCTTGTTTACCATACTTGTTTAAAACTTGTTCTTGTTTACTGTGACATTTCTCAGTTGTATTTGAGAACACTATCCTGTTTCTCAGAGCATGATCTAAGAATAAAGTTAAACCTTACTCATAACCGTTATATTCTTCAGATCCATGAGAGGCATAACTTAGCAACTTACTTGCAAATAATCGATGCAAGGAATGGGAGATAATGCTTTAAAAATATTTGGTTTAACCTTTTTTGACAACGGTTGCAATTAAAATAAACCAATATTAGAAAATATCCCTGAAAAAAGAGGGGAAATATCCATCGTGCTTTTCTAGAATGTCTTAAAGGAGGCACTCGTCTTTCAGCTAGCTAAGGTTTCAACTGTGCATACTGAATCACTGTTCCCAAATATTCTCACCGACATTGCTGTTATTTAATGTTAAATAAAGGAATGTATAATAAATACATAACAGTTATTATAACTTAAAAATCTCTCTGATGCGATAATGCATTGATTTTTTGTTGTTGTTGTTGTTGAATTAAGCAAATTTTTTATGGGATAATCCACTAAGACGTGAAAAATATTCTTTAATATAAATAAAACTTTATACCTGAACAAATCTATTTTCTGTCATATTTTAAATAAGAATATTTAATTACAACAAGAAAACTTTTGCATTATTTGAAGTTTAACCACTTTCGTTTTGGAAATTAAAGTTCAAATTTTAACCGATAAGGCAAAAAATTAGGGAGATGCTTTGCAGAATGAACAAAAAGTTGTAATGTTTTAAAATAGAATGTTACATGTCTATCAGATTTGAAGTTTTAAAATATTTTAAAGTGTAAACTATTTAAAAAAATTGTTTTATTGAACATTTTAAAATATTTTAAAGTGTAAACTATTAAAAAGAATTGTTTTATTGAACATTTCAAAACCATTCAATCATGTCTAAACTAGCTGTTCACCAAAGACAACTAGTATAAAATAAAATTATAAGCATAGTAACATTTTAATAAAATATAACCCTGTGACCAGTCTCTCTACATAAATTTCCTATCCTCTTTTAGACGAATCAAAATGAATAAACTCTCCAAAATAAGAGTGTTTTATTTAATTAAATACTTTGTGAATTAAACAACGATTGTCCAATTTAGAATACTAAAACAACAATGAAACGTTTTTGGTATTGCCGAATGTAATGAGAAGCCGTAAAAATAGCTTTGTGACAGGTGTCGTTTACTGCATTTTCCAGAAGGTGTAAGGCATTAACGTCTTCCACCAATTAATACTGAAAACTCACTAGAGCCACCCAAATTTGGCGAAAAACCAACAACAATGAATATTCCCTATTTTTATTAATACCCAAGGAGAGAAAAAAATGTAGATGGCCCGCAATTATCATTATACCAGGTTATGCATTGCGTTCGCTATTTTATTGATAACGACAGAAAGGGGGAAAAACTATATTATGCTACTAGCACCATTTATTCAAGCTACTCTGTAGTAAATAATAAATAAAATTGAGCTGTTAAGAGCTAAAAGAAATAAACCTAATCAAAATAATCAATAAAAATACAAAAATTTATGCATATAAATTCGCCTTTTCCATTTAACTCTTCATTTTCATTAATACCCATTTCATCTGATATGAAAGTAAGAATTTCAACTTTATCAGAAAGTTTCCCGTAGGCCAAAGATGCCTAAGCGATGAATTCTTTCTGAAACATTTCTCTAAGCAATTAGAAACTACTATTTTGATGATAATATCCGATAACCCTTGCTTCGAATTCAGCCTGTTGAATCATTGACTACAGACTCTACGCACGAAATATTACAAATTCTTTTGAATCCTAAACAAAAGAGCCCTCCCGCCTGTTATATTTCATAGAATGTACGCACACCAACAAAGAAGAGAAAGGTTTTAAAATTCCGTCGCCGCACATGAATGATTTAATGATCCGTGTGCGGAAACCTCCCGCACATTCTTCTCCCGATCTCAGCCTTGATGCGACTTGCCGTGTGCCATCCGAATCCCCGCTCCCGACTAGGGCAATTATTAATGAGCGCGCCTACCCTCTCCCACCCCCTTGAGTCAACCTCGTCCTCTGTTTGCTTGCCGTCCCAGCGGCCGAGGCTTATCTGGTGGCGCACGAGCCAATGGATCCAGCAATTAACTTTTAAGTGAATTTCGGGAAAGGTTGCGCGACCACTTTACGATGCTCGTAAAGAAAAATCGGAGCTTCCGGAAGCGTCTTGAGAATTTAATAATTTTCGCGAGATAAGGGAGCGCCAGCCAGCATGGAATTTCCGTATTAAGCATTTGGCAACAAGCCCCCCATGGGACTGCAGTGATATCTTCAGTGGATTAGTGCCCGACGAGGAAAGATTCGTTTCGTGGGTAAGCAAACACGTGTTGCCTCATCGGATAGTGATGCTTAATTTAGTTAGCGGAGGAGGAGGATTGACTTCAACGAGGGAATAGAAATTAAAAAAGAAAGACTTGTTGGATCGATGGTTCGCAAAGTGTGCGTGAAAGAATTTTTAGCCTCTCCACTTCCCACCGAGAAACGTCTTTCGGCGCCTCAGAAGAAATACGATTACTGAACAATTATAAATTGGCATATGCACAAGTACACACATATAGCGTGCTTTTAGAATTGTATTATTATAACGGTAGTTGATAATGATTTGTTGTTTCTAATGCGCAGCCCATTTAGTAATTCTACAGACCTGCGAGAAAGACAAAATATGTAATCTTCCTTTGGTCTTGAAGAATCTGAAGCAAAACACTTAATTGACTCTAGACTGCTTTCCTGGAGATTTTTAAAAAGAAACTGGTTCACGTTTGTATTGTAGGAAAGCCAAGAACCTAGAAGCCCACCAGCAGGGAGAAAGTAGATCTGAAGCACACGTCGACCTATTAATTATACCTTCAAAATTAACAAACTTCTGTAAAGCAACCTACTAGGACAATTTTCTCCAAACATCAATAAAATAGGAAGTTCCAGATATTATTCTTGCAGTCAATAAGAACGTGTGAGAATGAAGTACTGCCATTATTCTTGAATTTGCATTAATTTATTTATTAAATAAAACCGGCTTCACTTGCAATGCAGTTTCAAAACGCCAAATAGTGTATTATTATATGAGAAATTTTTGATAAACAAAGAAATTACTTTTAAGGACATCGAGGTTCACTTAACTCGACGTAAGCGTAGATACTTTATGCATTCAGAATGGATTATTATTCATCACCTTTTCCGCTTGGAAAGAACATTCGAGCATCATTCAGTGTTAACAACTATCCTCAATGAAGCACAGTTCGACATATGCGCTCTTATTAGATGTGCAGCATCAGCAGAAAAGGCGAGAAAAATAAATTTCTTTTCCAAGCGTTGTTAGCACGTTTCGAAAAGAAAGAAAAATCAACACAGTTCCCATAATGAAGCTCGTTTTATATAAGAGGAAATAAATTCTTTCAATAAAATGAATTTTAAAAAAAATTGAAATACATATTATTTATTAAAAGCAAAAGCTGTGTTTATATATTCAAATTTGATTGAACCTAATGTTTTTATAAAAATTCATTTCATTGCATTCGTACCAACAAGTTAAAAACAAAATATCTTCACTGTTCTCTTTGAAAAGTGCAAGAGATTTTTTTTTAAATCTTTACATTAAAATATTTTGCAGGTTATAAAATATTTCACCACAGTTCTCCCATTCCTTTGATATATTGCTCACGTTACTGCGAAATAAAAAAAAAGACTTTATAAAGGTAACCTTTTGAATTATATCCATGAAATTCTAGTTTAATATCTAGTTAAATGGTAGAGGGTGGGGTGCTTTATTTATGGTTTTCCCCACGAAAAGAGACACGGTCCATTTCTTTCAGGAATATCATATTCTTTACGAAAAAATTTCTACTGAAAGTATAAAATTCCACCATCCAACTCGTTTATTCTAAATGATATAGCCCACACCTTTTAATGTTAAACATTTTTTTTTTTTTTGCAATATCTTGTTCAAGAGAAGGCTGCTTATATTTTAAAGAAACTACATTCTCTGATTTGATAACCGATTTTAGATAAGAGTCCTTATAGGAAGACTACTTACTCCAGTGGCTCTCATGACAAGACTTTGGGAAAATTTCTGAAGATCTTTATGGTCCGTTCAGGGTTTCTCTCTTTTCAAAAATTTATATATATATATATATAGGCGTAGATAGACCATCTAGCCCAAAGGAGGTGGAAATGGTAGGGGGTGGAAATTTTCATTTTGCTATAACTTCCTTAATATTGAAGATAGAAAAATAAATCAAATTAGCCAAATTAGCGAATCATTAAGACAAACAACTTTTGTATTTAAAATTTTTCGATAGCTGCAATGGTTTCGAAGGGGCTATAAAGCGATTTTCAAGCCCTAATTTTGATTGCTTCTAATATCAACAATTTATGTTGCCAATTTTGAAAAAAAAATGAAATAAAACTTCTGTTTTTCTTTTATTTCCATAGTTTGAAATGAAATAAATTCATGTGAAGTAAAGATTAAAATATTGAATAGAACTAATTAAATAAAAATAAAAGTCAAAAAAGATTTAATGGAAACATTATTTAAAAATGATAAGCTTAAAAATTTCCAGAAGCTGCATATTTTTTAATTCTCATTCTATTTTTTAAATGAATCTTATTACTACAAAATTTTTGTTAATTTAATGGTGCTTCGGTTTGATGTCTGTCGCATTACTAAGAGTATACTGTATTAAAAAAATATTGTAATAATAAAAGACAACCATTATAGTTTTAACCCATATATGGATACCTTGTCCAATTTTGGTGTGAATCGATCCGCAAAAAAGCGTCCCAAAACACGCTTTCTCAAAATAGATTCAGTAGAAATGCCAGATCCCAAGCCAACAGTCCGCACTTTGTAAGCATCACGAAATCAGTAATTCGTAACTGCTTTGCATTAGTGAGCGCCATTCAAGGTATCCGTGGCCTTATTCAAGGTCCACAATTTTATGCGGAGAGGAATTCATTGGAGGATGTGCGAGAATGTTACAGGAAAACCATTCCTTTGGTTCTTGTCTAAGGATTGAAAGGAATTTGAAAACAGTAACTTAGATGAAACGGAATATACCTTTGCCTTCCAGCTTACCGAGAGGAATTATTTAAATTCACACCAACACAGAATGCATGCATTGCATCAGTTCTTCTACGTTTGCCCCTTTACATAAGATGCAAAACCATGCAACTTTAGTGTTTTTTTTTTTTTGTCTTTTTAGCTATTATTTGATTTCTTAAATGTCTTTTCATTGCTCAGTTTTGCTTGGTTTTCTCCAATTCCAATTTATGAAGATTATTTTCTGGGCTATTACAATCAAGACAAATATTTATAGTAGAATCTGAGTAACATTTATAATTATGCAAAAAAATTACTTAACATTATCTTTAAATTATTTTAATGGAATCATTATAGTAAATGGAATCTAAACAAACTTCTTTTCTGAAGATTAGCATATTTGTCTTCTTATTTTACAACAGCTTGTTAAGATATTGAATAAGTGAAATGATTTCTTACGAATGCTAATACTTTTAAATTATTACAGCTATACAGCGTCTTGGCATAAAAAGGATTATTTAAATCACAATTGCAACTTTATAATAAAGTCATCTACTCTGTAACTCTAATATTTTATAGAATTAAGATTACGATCAATGTCCAATAGAAAAGACCTTTCAGTCTATTGTTTATTTTTGATAAAACAATATAACAAATTAGCTTGATAAATTTGTCAATCTTTTTGTTTGCTTGTATTTAATAAATTTAACATTTATAGCGTTATTTTTCTTTTACCATCCATTAATATGTAATTTACTTATTTTATTTCATTGATTTTATATAAGTGAATTCGGGAAAATAGTTGTAGAAAGAAAAGAAAATAGAAATATAGAACAGAAGAAAGAAAATAGTTGTTTGAAAAAAAAGGAAGTCAGAAATTTCAATTTTCAAACCAATTTCCTACAGATAAAGTCTTGATGTGAATATTATAACAAAGCATTTGTCGCAGATAAAATGAGACGAAAAACAAAGCAATCTGAATTCATTTCATTTAAACTTCCCGTTTTGAAACATTGCCATTGTGAACTCACATTATATTCAAACAATTGATTATGCAATAACATAAATAAAGTTTCATGTTTCTAATAAAAAAATGTTAGATGCATGAATTAGTAATTGTAAAAGAGTCATTGATTCAAGATCTTTAAAATGGGAATCGTTTTCGTTTGATGTGTTTATTTCTGGGAAATAAATGATTGCTCATTCTTAATTCAAGCTAACAATCAATACATTCAAAGAATGTATAAACATTTTCTTTCTTGCTTTTAATTAATTAAATTTATTTTAATTGATACTTTCCTTTTCATTTCTTTTCCGAAAAAAAAACTTTAAGGGCATAAAAGGGGGGATCAATTATATTCACTTATACTGTCTTTCAAATTATAAATTTTTTTCCCTATTTTCTTCGCAGCTTTACTTCTCGAAGGAAAGTTTTTTATTTTGATTTTTTCTTTCTTTCTTTCATTTTCCATT
The DNA here is from genome assembly GCA_026543865.1 of Argiope aurantia. Lineage (NCBI taxonomy): Eukaryota > Metazoa > Arthropoda > Arachnida > Araneae > Araneidae > Argiope > Argiope aurantia. The sequence continues at coordinate 103,650 of JAPMOR010032569.1, read as the reverse complement.
TCTAACTAACAATTTTTTAGAAAAAAAACCTGAAATGTGAAATGCTATTAGGCATTTTTTGTATATATATATATTGTTACAAACCTGCAATTCGGCTTCCCAGCATAGTTTATTCCATCAATAGAAAGAAAGTTTTACAGTCATCTGAATGGGACAGAGTCCAGGTGGCGCGTCAAAGGTCCCGGAGCTTGGCGACCATTTGGCGACTTTGGCGCCAAAATAGATAATACCCGAAACTTCGAGAATTTTCCCGATCCGTCCAGTAGGAACCGAGATACGCCTCGAACGTTCCTGATTGGTTGAGAGGCTTCTAGCCCCGCCTCCTGAGACCTATAAAAGGGGCTGCGGCTACCAGAAAAACAAGTCGGACGGGGAGACGACGAAGCCAATAGTGAGAGGCGACGGAGTAGTCCGAAGACGGAGCGGAAAAGTCAGTAACCCAAGTCCGAAGACGGAGCGGAGAAGGCGGAAACGACGGTGAGCAGCGACGGAGTCAAGCTAGTGCTGAACTGAGCTGTGCGCTACTGTCTGCGGTAGATTCTGGTTGTATGCTGTTGTATGCTACACGTCTCGGGTGAAGATAATCGTCTTCTGTGCTGTATATAGTTGACGCTTTTGTGCTGTCCTGTGTGTCTTCGTGTAAATAAACGTCGTTGTTTTTATTCTACTTCTGCCTGCTGATTGAGCGTTCTTTACACCATATCACTCCGGTAAAGAAAATTTCGTAACAATATATATATATATATGAAGTGTAGTTGAAATTACAGGAAAGAAATTCCAACAACGTTACATTGAAAAAGTCGTGTTCCCAAGCAAAATTGATTTTATGGATGCAAATTTCATTTTTATGTAATTCTTATTTTGTTTAAAAACCTTTTTCTTCAAACGTCGCATTTTTCCTAACGTTTTGAACAGCATGTTTTCATTCATTTCTAGGATTTTTCTTAGAACATTTTTTCTCTTTCTTCCGCTTTTGAAATCTTCTTATCTCTTCATTACTTAAACTCCAAAACACAGATCAGAAATTTTGCATCTTGAAGTGTCTTTGCTATAATTTTTTTAAGTTTTTTTCAAATTGGTAACAACCCTCGATTTAATCAAGTATAATATTTTTTTGAAGAAATGAATATGAATTTTTTTATAACATTCGTTTCATATAAATGAAATTTCAGACATAAATTTTAACCAAACGCAGTTTTGCGTTTTAGAGTAAATTCCAGAGCAAGCATTTTGAAATACATTTATCTTCGTGAAACATTACAGAAAAAATAAAACAAACCAATTGTTATATTTCCAAGAAATGGCGTGGTTTATGTTTAGTTTCATCATATAGGGATTCGAATCGAGCATGCATTTTGGACTCTTCCCTTTAAACTGTTAGGTCCGAAATTTGTAAAATTTGTAAAATTTGATTGTAAAATAGACCACATGTAAAATAGACCATTTAAAATATACCCCATGTAAATTTTCAGTTGCCTTGTTTGTTGTAGTTGTCAGAAAGCAAGTTTTACGAAACACTTAAATAAACAAATTAATAAGGCCACCAACAAACAGATTTGATCTAAAATTTGAATAAAGATTTGAAATTCTCCTATTGAAACCACATACCATATATAGACTTAAATCATATCAAGCGCTTAGTTTGGTCCGAGTTTTGAATAATCGCGTTCACAGATCGACAAATAAAAAAAATTCTAAATGTTGATTCATTATTTCCGATTTTAAGAGGTCTCGAGGAGTTGTTTCTGTTTCCCCATTACCACTGCCTTTCTTTTTTAAATGCATTGCGCATATGTGTTTGTGCGAGTGTTTTAACGTTTCCCCTTTTTCCTCACAGGGTAATTAACATTCCGACCAGATGTAATGACACCCGTTTTCCCACGCATCGTTAAGTGCATACGGACCGTAATATGCTCATCCTTTTCACTTGTAGAATTGTGTCTGGTCATTTGTTGTATCCAGTGAGGGAAACATAAATGTGTACCCGTCGTTTCATCATATCTTCAAGGGAGAAGAACTTCAAAACATCCAAATGCTAAACTTTTTTCCTTTATGAAGAGACTCCGCAAATCATCAAGAAACGATCAATCACCAGCAACCGTTGTTAATAAAAGTCGAAACCAAGTGGACTTCAGCCGATGTTAGCTGTGATTTATTATTATTAACATATGTTCAAGAGAGGTCAGCTACAAATATGGTTCCTTAACAAACAAGCCCACGAAGAAGTGGAGACCACGGCAACGGCAACGTCGTGATGTTTCGGAGTTCCGCGACGTGACAAAGTGGTCACGAGCACCTCCACATCATAATTTGGAATAGATACTTTAATTTGTTAGTTTAGGGAAAGTTAAAAATTAATTGAACTAGTTTGGAGGAGCGCAATAAAGCTCTAACGTCATGAAATTTGGTATTTAATTTTTTTTTTTTTGTATTTTTAAAGTTATTGGTAAAATTAATGCATTTAAAATAATAAGAGATATTATGTATGGGGTAATAAGAGATTTTAATGGATTTACGTTGCACGTGCCTTTTACTATGGGGACTGACTTTTAATTGGGCTGAATAAAAATTTCAGAAAATTAAATTCGCGTGTAGCACATCGTAGCTATCTTGGGCCTAAACAGTAATAATTTTGAGAATTGAGCCACCAGATTGGCAACGGAGTTAAGAAGTCCTCAGCTTTTTTACGGCTGGGAACGGCTTTTTTTCTAGGTCTTTTCCTAGAGCTGGGTAATGCAGGATCATACGCTGGTAAATTGAGTAACTCGTTGCGAATCTGCGGTAACTTTTCAAAGAACTTAATTGATGTTCTTTTCAAAAATTCCGAAACAGGTTCAATTTTGAGGTCGTTATTAATTATTTTTCCTCTGACGTACCAGGATGCATTGACAATTTTCCTCAGTTGACGGTTCTGAAAAACTTGCAACCTCTTTATGTTAGTTGCTGATGTCGCCCCCCATATTTGGGAGCCGTACATCAGTATTGGTCTTAATATAGCTTTGTAGAGCAGAAGCTTGAGCCTAATCGATAGCTTGCTCCATGGAGAAATTGAGTTTAACACTCATTTTAGTAGCTTTGGAGAGGGCTGCTTTAATATGACTATTAAAGCTTAATTTTGCGTCTAAAACTAACCCTAGGTATTTATATTCATTTACGAAGGGGACGGGTTGGCCGAAAATTTGGATTGGGGTTAAGACAGGCATTACCAATTTTTTGGAAAACAGGAGGCAAGCGCATTTATCAGGGTTGACTTTTATTTTCCAGCCGATGAGCCAGCACTGTAAAACGGTCATGTACTGTTGTATGTTTGCTATGACTGTGTTTGGATCTCTATGCTGTGTTAGTATGGCGGTATCGTCTGCAAAAATTGCTAAGTGACAATTACTAGCTCTGGGTAGATCATTAACGTAAATGTTAAAAAGAGTTGGAGAGAGTAAACTTCCTTGTGCGCAACCGCTCAGAATTGGTCTGGGGGAGGAAATTACATCGTTTACTCGTACCCGAAAATTACGAGAAAGTAGGTACGAGCGTAAAATTTTGACAAATTGCGCCGAAAATCCAAGTCGCATGCACTTGAATAAAAGCCCTTCGTGCCAAATTTTATCAAAGGCTTTGGCTACGTCCAGAAAAAGTGCACCTGTGGTTTGAGACTTCACAAAGCCACTGTGAATCAATTCTGTAACACGAATTAGCTGGTGATTCGTCGGCAGATTTTTACGAAATCCGAATTGTTCGGAAATTAAAATGTTGTTGTCGCTGAGAAATTGATTCAGGCGTTTGAGAAGCACAGATTCGTACATTTTGCTCAGGCTACTAAGTAGCGAGATGGGACGGAAATTTTGAGGTAAAGTCAAATCGGAGTTTGGTTTCGGAATAGGGACAACCACAGCTGTTTTCCAGCAATCGGGGAAATAACAAAGTTCCATTAATTTATTTATCAAAAAAGTAAAATATAAAATAAATCTAGGGGGGAGTTTTTTAATCATGCGATTTGTGATTAAATCCAGACCTGGCGATTTGTTCGGCTTAACGTTCTTCATAAATTTCATTATCTCCGTTGGCCGAATGGGTTCAAGGTTGTTTACATGTGCACGTGTCAAGAAACTCTCCAGCTGATCTGTGACGTAGTTCGTCGGGGGGGGGGGGGGCGACAGCCACGTGTCTGAGTGTGGCGCGAACTGGTTCTGTAGGCTATCTGCCAAAACTTCCGCCTTTTCAATGGGAGCAAGGGCGAGTTCCCCTGTTTCCCCCCTTAGAGGAGGGATCGGAGAGAATGGTTTTCTAAGAAAGGACGAGCGGCGCCAGAGGCCACGTGTGTCTAGGTTCTCTAATTGTTCTGCTCGCCGTTGCTCGAAATGACCTACTTTTAACCCTTTTATCTCATCCTGGGTTCTGCGAAGTTCCGTTCTCACTTGAGGATCGCGAGAGCGTTGCCAAAGTCTTCGCAGGTAGTTTCGCAGTTTAATTTTGGTTTGGATTTCTAAAGGAAGCTTCTCTGGAGGTTTATTAAATTTTGGTTTTGAGGCTTCTGCGAGCGCCTCCGTTAGAATTTTTCCTAGACTTCCAACTGCAAATTCAGAAGAAGTGGAGACAATTGAGGAAGTATTGTTGAGCAGCTATTGGTTCATAGGGAACTCAAGTTCACCAATGAGAAAATCGGAGGCGGATATCTGATGGAAATAAAATGCAGTGCTTTTATTTGTGTTTAGTCAGTGTCAGAGAGGAGAGGAGTGAGAGACTCCGAATTGGAATTCGAAGAGACATCAGTCTCCGGATAAGTTGTTTCTGAATTTTAAGAAGTTCCGTATGATTCGGGCTTCATGTTAAGATACACCCGATAAAGACCGGTGGATATCTTGAAATAGCCGATTTGAGCAAACAATCTGTTAGCAATTTTTTTTTAAACTTATGATTCGATTTGATCGAGGAACTATTTCGTAATTAACTATTGTTTGATATTTGCAAATAATATTATCCTAGATGAAAACAAGTTGTTCTCTGTAAATGTATAAAGCTGTAAATAAAAGAATTGTTTTGTTGCGTTAATCTCTTATTTGATTGGTCTGGAATAAGATATTACATTGTATGTGCGCACAATGCATAATTGAAAATGCATAAAAATAATAAAATAATAAATAATAGAACTTGCATAATTACATTCTTCTTCTAAATAAATTTTTGCCCAACGAAAGTAGCATACGAAATAAAGCAACCCTGGTGTAATCAAGCCACGGAATGACAATGTCCCGTTAAGTCAATGAGTACACTTTCTAGACAGAAATCATTAAGGTAACTTCTTCGCATGAACTTACGAAATAAGACTGAATGCAAAATTGTCTCGTAATAAATAATGATTATTCAATTCAGATGCATCATCTTTCAATTTTTTTTTCATTGCAATTTTATTCAATATTTAGAAATTCCTGAATAATATTTATTACGATTTCAAACCACACAAAACAAAGTATTAAATTTTGGTAATATACATTATTAAATTTTGGAAACTATAAACAGAATTTTACAAAAATGGGAATATGTACAAAAAAGAATTGAGGAAGCATTGCCTTTTCGAGCAACTCTGAAGCAATTTTTCAGTGCATGCAAATATTTTTATAAAACTTGTATAAATATTTACAAATGCAGAATATCTCTCAGTAAATATTTGAAATTTTATTTCTATTTTTAAAATATTGTTCATTTTTAAAGAAATTGTTTTTCTTCTTGTACTTTCCTTCCATTTCCATAAGTATGCACCATTTTATTACTTCTATGAAAACGCTTTTGAGGTGCATCTAAAAACTACCTTAAAAGAAAAGTGACTGGCTCTATTGTGCAAGAACTAGCAAATTTAATAACGCCCTATTCCAAAGTTAAAACGCAAATAGCAAAACCCTTTGTTTCACATAAGCCTTTTGTCTTGATTCTTTTTTTAAAGTTATCTCTGTTATTTATGAAATTTTGAGGAGAGTTTGGACAACCATATTTTTCATTCTTTAATGATTTTTTTTAAATAAATTGTTTTTTCGATGATTTTTTAATTAAGCATACTGTTGTTTTACCACCACAGAAATTATTTTAATAAAATGTTCAATGTTTTTTTTTTGTATTTTTAATAACATTTAATTCAAATGAGTAAAAAAATAATTTTAAATTCATGTCTTTTCAGACCATGAAGTTCTTTTTTATTTGAAGTGAAATAAAATGGCTTTTTAAATGAATATTCAAAACAAATATTTTAAATCTATTCAAAAATTCATTCATCAAAAATACATTTTTTTTATTAATCAGTGAAACTGAAAAAAGTGGGATAAAGTTGTCCATTAATGTATCAAATTAAATGGTATCTTAAGATAATGACATGTAAAATAAAAAATATATATATAAATTAACTCTTCAAAAATGCATATATATTTGTATTAAAAAAATCATAAGCTTGGATTTATTTAAACGGAATTCTTAAAATAAAGATACCGATGTTTTTTGCGACTTCCCAATACATGCAAAACTACATAATTAATTTTTCATTCTTTTCTTTTGAACAAAATTTACATTTCCCGGGGGGTGGGGGATGGGTTCAAAATATCCGAATGACCCTCTCAATTTATCATTTCCTGGGTCTTTGACTTTCCGCTGAACTTAGTGTCCACTAAAGAACTTTTGTTTCTTTTTCTGAACTCAATAATTACAAACACACATACGGACATTGAAGTAGCCCGGGAAAGTTTTATTGATGGAATGCAGGTCGTCAAGAAGATGACATCCATCAAAGTACTATAGCACAGCGTCAGACTGATTGCGGGAAAATCTTTTCATTACGATCACAGTTACACTTACTTTCCAGGTATTTAAAGAAAAGGGACCAGGAAAGAAATATCATGTTCCCAGTGTAAGCGAGAGATAACAGACGGAGACACGAAAGGTTTCAGGAAATATCGAGTCACCTGAGAAACATGTTTGTTCCGCTGCTATGAGAGAAAACTGAAGAAAAGAAAAAAATTCAGATGTAAAATATTATCTTGTAAGGATATGCAACTTCACTTATAAGATTTTTTAAGGTGATAATGTTTTCTAATATAATGCCCTTCAAATGTTTATATTATTAATAAAGGTTCAGAAAAATTTGCATATTTGTTTTGAATGGCTAATTAAGTACACTCCAGCACAAAAATTAAGCAACAATATAAAACTTGAAATTAAACAAAAGCTATTGAATGGATATGCGTGAAAGATGTACATTAGAGAGGTATAGTATAACTTGACTACATATCAAACAATAAAGCAAGTAGAAACAAAAATACATATATTACGGTCCTCGAGGTTCGACAGCCCAAATTGGAAGGCACAATGTGCAGTGGGAACCCCACGCTAATAACGGGTATTAGGCTTTCTAGCTGAAATGCATGCTTGATAACGCGAGGTATGCTGGCAGTAATGTCGTTGATCGCTTGTTGTAGCAGTAATACCATTCCTACAATAAGATTTATTGGAGCTCGGGGAGGGTGTATGGCGGCACATTGCGACCTGCAATCCTTCTTCCCAATATGTCCCACAAACAAGCATTTTTTCAGTGATTTTCACTTAACAAAATTTCTTACAGGACACGGTAATTTCAATTACTATCTCAAGAAATTTGGGTTATCGAACACTGATCTGTGCTCTTGCAGCGTGGGTGGAGCTCATAATGTCGAACACTTGCTTTTTGATTGCCCCAAACGACTGTGGATCTCGATGCCTGTAATATTAAGTTTCCACCTCCGCTCCATGTTTTGGACGACCACAAAATGGCTTTTTTTCTCATTCTGTAAATTTATTGTCTTTGCTGCTTCAATTTTTAATTAGTTTATTTTTTCCTGTTGTTTTTTCCTTATTTTTATATGTACATATTTTTATCTATGTATGTAGTTGTTTTTACTTACTTCTATAAGCCTTGTGCTGTACTTTGTGGTGCACAAGGATTGACTTATTATTAATAAAAAAAATATGTCCCACACATGCTCTATGGTATTCAGGTTCGATTATCCAGCAGACAATGTCCTCTGTGGAATGGTTTCTCTCTCCAGTTAACTCCGCACCAATCATTCTTTATGCAGGCTGGCATTATCGTCCATAAATATCTCTTCAGTACCCATGGCATTGATAAAAAAAAGTGCACAAGAGGGTGTAGGATTTTCTTATGGTATCTGATAGTTATGGCGGAAACCCTTCAGCGAACGCGTGGAGATCGGTTCTGGATTTCTTGCCATGCCTGTTCAGACAAGTAAATAATCATCTCTGTAATGGTCCCTTTCGATAGTGATTGAAGCCCGATAGCGTCTGGATGGTAAATCGAGACTCATCCGTAAAAAGTAAGTGGTCCCACTGTTCTAGTGTCCAAATGCGATATTCACAGGCCCAATACAACCATGATCTGACGTGCATTGGGGACAAACGACAAGTAGTAGTGCAAACAATCCGCTTTCATGCATCTCGAGACACATTTTGGCGAGATAACGGCCTTCCTACTGAAACTGAGAGCTACGAAGCCAGCTGTCGCGCTGTTTGTGTGCTTTGGAGTCTGGCACATCACAACAGGTAGCGACCATCTGACGATGTGGTGATTCTCCGGCGTTCAGACACATGTCTTCTTCTGGTGCTTTGATCTCTTTGATAACGGTTCTATAGTCTATGAATGGCACTACGGGGCACATTCAGTTCTGTGGCAACAGCAGATTGTCTTGCACCAGCTTGCAACATACCGACAGCTTTCCAACGCATTTGATACTACAAATGGCTTCTTCTACTCATGCTTCGCGCTTTGGCTACCTAGGATTTCTAGGAATTATTGCTGCTTGCAAACTTTAGCATACGTCCGGTAAGCCCTTCTTTAAGGGTTACAGTGTGACAGCGGTATTGCATTCTAATTTGGATTACCCATTTACAATCAGCGATACAGCCTCTGTCTCATATGCAAATTGTGTGTTTGAATTCACCGCTTTGCAAGTGTACCTCGTCATTTCGTATTTGTCAGGGTTTTTTTTTTTTTTTTTTTTTTTTTTAAAAAAAGGATTGTAGTTTGTAAACGAATTCTCAATTTCTCTTTTGCTTCAATATGTGTAATGTCTTCACTTGCGCTATTAATTTGTCAATGTTTATTAATCTTTGCTGAAAATCCATAGAAAAATGTTCATTATATTTGCTAAACACGTGCATTAAGAATGGTATGAGTAAATAAAGTGTCACATTTTTACAGGTGCTATAGGCAAATCGCCCAAATGAGTTGTGTATTTTTATAGGATTTATGAAAAATTTTGAAATCTTCATACCTTAAATACTGAATCTTAGCTAATGCACCAAATTGTAAAGTTGCATACGAAATGGTGCCAAATTTTACTAAACAAGCACAAAAATTATAGAATATTTTTGTACGCTCTTAACATAAAAACTTCAATCCGTAAAATATTCTTAATACATCAATAAGATGATATATTATAAAAATTTCTGTTCATTTAGAACATTAAAGTCAATGTTTTCCCGTCTGCTTTACAGCACAGTATATACATGCGATTTTATAGCACGCATGCAATGTAATTATATAACAATATGAGGCATTTAAAATTCCATTTTTAAAACATTTATGTGCAATTTTATTGTATTTCAAATTCGAAAAACGTAGCATTATTCCATGAATATTTTGCATATCTATTGATGCGAAGCCAAACAGATTGCATTCTTGTGCATATGAATAAACACTTCGATACAATTACAAGGAAACATCTCAATGCTCGATACGTGAATAAAATTCCTCACTAAATATCTAAGCGAAAAAAAGCAGGATGCACACCTCATCTAAGTTTACGAACTTTATGGCTTTGTATTTACATAAAGTGAATTATTCTATAACCGTATTTAGATTTTATGAAGTCTATGAAGAAAGCGCATGCGGCTTCCTGTGATGAGATGGGGTCGGCCTCGTAAAAGATTGAGTAAAAATTCCTTCAAAGCGTACTAAAATAGCGGAAACAGGTTGCCTTTTATGACCTCTTTGGTGAATTCGTTGCCTCGGATAATGTTGTTTCAGGCATCTTTCTTCTTTTTTTTCTGGATTGGGTAAACCAGCGAAATATGAAGAAACTCAGAATCATCTCATTTATTTGATTTCTATATTAATGCTTCTCGTCATAAACGGAACTCATTATTTCCCTCACTGCAAAGTCTTTGATTCAGTTAATTTAATATTATTATTCATTTTCACTTCGTGCTTTCTCATATACGAGACGTAACTAGAGAGCAACTGGTCTTATTCTTGATTACATTTTTTACTAATTTTTTTTATATAATTTCTGTACATAACCGTCAGAGTACTTCCTCTCATCAACTCCAACACCATAGTATACAAATTTATAACTGTTAGTAAAAGTCTTCAGATAATTTTCTGAAAGTTCTTTTATTAATTCCGTGGCTTGTGCTTTCATTCGGTCTCAAATTTAGTTCTCCTTAGCGTCATCTTGACTTTGGGAAATAAAAAGAAATCATATTGAGAGAAATCAGGCCAATATGTGAGTGCTGAATGATGAAGATTCTGTGCTAAACCAATAAACATCTTCAAAGACACTGATTTGGTGTTGGGGCATTGTTCTTTTTAGGATGCGCCATCTTAGAAATTAGCAGTGTTGTAAAAGATATTTATCAAAATGAATTTTCAAACATTGCTATCTTACTCATGTAATCAAAATTTAAATTTCAAAACCAGATACGAAATAAGAACTTATTTATTTTTACGGCCATCGAACAATATCGCCAAGCAACTGAGGCATATCTCCAAGATGGCTGCATACGCATAAGGAAGCTTGACGATCTTCGGGTGATCTGAAAATCACCAAGTAAACCTGAGGGCCATGAGAATAAACATTTATTATGAAATTGTTGTGGCCAAACATTGCTATATCTATTACATTTCTTAATTACATTGCCATATCTATAACAATAGGAAGCATATTTATTGTAATGGTTCACATAACACAAAATCGTGAAAATTTCTGCAGTTCTTCATCAACCATGGTCCCTGGACAACCTGGTCCCCAAAACACACTTCGTTCAAAAGTTGGTTTGTGCACGTGTGTGTGTGTGTGCATGCGTGTGCTTTCGTGACACTTTGCGCATGTTATCTTGTTGTTAACAAAATAATTAGAGTAATTTTGTTTGAATTTTAAGCAGCTTGGAATATATTATAAGAAATACAAAAACCTAGAATGAGTTCGTAGATGGGTCATCTATGCCAAAAAGGGTGCAAATGGTGGAGGGATTAAAATTTTCATTTCGCTATAATTTCCTCAGTATTCAAAATAGAAATAATCAATCAAATTTGCCAAATTAGCACCTCAGTAAAACGAACAATTTTGGTATTCAAAGTATTTCGATACCTGCAATTGCTTCGAAGTTAGGAACTAAAAAGTGATTTTCAATCCTTAATTTTGAGTGTTTCTAACATCAACAATTTATGTTGTCACTTTTGAAATAAAACTTCTACCTTTATTTCATTTAAACACTTTAAAACTATTTAAATGCATGTGGACAAAGATTAAAAGCTTAAATAACACTAATTAAATAAAAATACTGAAGAAGAAAGAATTAATAGTAATATTACGTAAAAATGATTAGTTTAAATATTTCCAGAAGCGTCGCGTTTTTTAATTCTTATAAATATATTTTATTATAATCCTTTAGTTGAAAAAAAAAGTGTCAACTTGTTTATTTCTTCGGTAAAACAGAAGAACTGGGCATCAGCTCTCCCGCTAAGACGGAAAAAAATTTCAGACAAATTTGTTGAAATTCGTCAAATTAACAAATATAATAAGAAGTTAAGAAAAAATATTAACACATTCAGCGATTTATCATTTTATAAAATTACAACTTGGTACCATACATTGCTTTAACGTACAGTAGAAAACTTTGTTTCCTAAAAATTCACAAACAAACTTGTACGTCATCTTTCATTTTATTTTCAATAATAAAATATAATATTCAATTCAATAAATTCTATTCGTAAAGAAATGCACAATTCAAAATATATAAACATTCAGATGCATTCTAGTTCTTAAATTAAAAGTTTTCCAATAAAAAAATCTTCTCAAAAAGAATAATAAACTTTCAAGTAGAATACAATCAATTCTAAAACGAACATTCAGTAAATTCATCATCAGAATAACTTTTATAACATATGTTCATGGCTATCAGAATCGAAAATAAATTTTACCATTCTAGATCTTTATTAAATATCATTTTTCTAAAAAGTAAATGCAAAATATAACATTCTCCCACCTTCAATTGTGAAAATTCAGAATCACATACATAATAGCTAAATATATCTACTTAAATTTACAGTTTGGGAAAGAATTGTTACAAGTTGAGTCTCAGGAATTTTTACAAGTCGACCAGATCTAGTAATGTTAGGTACTCTAGTATCCTTCAATTGAACATTTTTCCTTTGCTATATTTTTTACCTATCTTAATCGCATCAGATATTCTCCTTTTAGATTTTTGAACAAGAATTCCAATATATTCCGATCTGAATCTATTTCGTAAATATTTATGTAACTTTTGTCTGTATCTAAATCTTTTATTTCAATCTCTTTGCACGACATTATCAATATCTAGAGCGCTACCATCATGAATGTCTTGCAAGAACATCGATGGAGAGAATGGTCTAAGGGAATCGTGTTCTGAAATGTATGTTAGTGGCCGTGAATTCACAACTCTTTCACAGTCCAGCAACACGATAACCAACTCTTCATGAGAAAGGCAAACTTTTCCAAGCACTCTCTTCAAGAAATCTATCAGAATTCTAATAGGCCTCTCCCACCACAAAGCAGTTGGCGGGTTAACTTCCACTGTATTGCACTGGAAGCACTATGGATTTGTATACGGTTCCAATCTACGCTCTTCAGAGAATTGGCTGCACCAGTAAAATTCGTGCCATTGTCACTATAGATGGTCATTGGCCTACCTCTACGTGCTATAAACCTTCTTAACGCCCTCAAAAATGCATCAGTAGAAGCAGATGTAACGAGTTCAAAATGGATATAACAGGATCCAACATTTTTTATTGCCTTTGAGAAAAAGAGGTTCTGCCATATCCACACCTGTAATCTGAAACACAGCCGCATCACGTACTCTGTCTTCTGGAAGTGGTGCCGGCGCTGCTTCCAGGTTTTTAGAGTTATATCTTCGACAAACAACACACTTTAACAAAATACTTCTAACGGTTTTCCGACTGTTCAAAATCCAATATCTTTCAAAATCCAATATCAACAGCAGTCAATTCCCCTTTATTAATTTATTTGGGTATCAGACATTTATTTTTAAATCGAAGGATCCATCCAACAAGTCTCGCAATTTTCTCATATTTCGAGAAATACTTGTAGTACCAATCATTTTCTAAGTATTCATTGGCATTGTTGAATAAACAAATAGTTTTTCTACGTTCCTGATTAATTTCTTCTTCATCTATTTTGTATTTGGCTGTGCAAGGTCACTCATCCATACAATTCTTCATCCATGTGGGACCCTCCCACCATCTAGTTTTCCCTAGGTGGGTTGCTTTACAACCCCTACTGGACAGTCAGCCGGATTCTCTTCTCATAGAAGATGAAGGAAGACTGAATTTTCGTATCTCATCTACTCGATTTTTCACAAAAACTGACCAATTTTCATCTTTAGTAACCCACGTAAGGACGGTTGTAGAGTCACTCCAAAAATAGCATTTAATTGATCGCATTTCAAATGTATTAGTTATCGAGTTAGCTAAATTACGCCCAATACAGGTATTGTCACTAATCTTGGTATTGTAGCTCCCTTCAAAGGTGTTATTCGAGATCTAGAAAATAACACGTCATTACATTCACTGAGAAGCACTAGATATTCAACAGTTGCGTATGCGCCTTTGCTAGCATTGCAAAATACATGTAAACAGCAATTATCAAATGCTTCAGGCATCAACAAGTTGTGTTCCATCTGGGAACATAAACTTGTTTTAATGATGTAAGGTCGTTAAACTACTGTAAAAACTCTTCATGTAAGCTTCCTTTAATTTCTTCGTCCCAGCCTAAAGACATTTTCCATGTTTTTTGCAACATCAGCTTAGGACATAGCACAGCGATTCTCAAACTGTGGAGCGAGCCCCCCTAGGGGGGCGCAAGAATATCCAAGAGAAAATATTATTTTAAAAAATTGATTAACTGACTAATAGGAAAACACACATACACATAGAAAACAAAATACATTTCGACATATTTAATAACTTGCTAAAGTAAAACAATTTACTAAATCAAAACTTACTTAATCAAAACATTCTAAATTAAAAACAAATTTAATAATTATTAGTGACTTCCTTGGGCCTGTCTTGCAGAGCAAAGTTTTTCGAATGAAGGCTTAATATTAGAAATAGCCACTCTCAGTTCTGTTTCTATATTTTGTCTTCAGAAGAAGCTACAGCAGAAAATCCAGTTTCACAAAGGTAGGATGTTGAATGGTAATAGAATGTGAAATGTTCTTGTTTTTAATGCAGAAAAATCATCCTTTCTCCTGCCCAAAATTCAAATAGTGATTTATTACTAAATTGTCTTTTAGTTTCGCCACTTGTCTTGAAGTCTATGAATTTTTCTTCCTCATCAATTGAGAGTCCTACGGGAGTCTTATGAAATGAATCCCTAATCCACTCGTAACTTGCAATCAGTTTGTCGTCAGCGTGAAAATACTTTTAAAAATTCTTTCCCAGCATGGTTAAATGATTTTCAATGGTAACAAAAACAACTTTTACATGTTCTTCTTCAGCCTTATAAATTTTAGTACAATCATCCACATTTACAAACATAGTTAGGTTTTTTTGCTTTAAATTTCTGCACTGCAATTCCAATTTTCTACAAGAAACGTGAACTTTATCATTCGTATCCAACATGTATGTTATTTTCTCCTTGGAGTTGATGATTCAAGTTATTTATTTTCTCGAATATGTCGATCAAGTACCTCAGTTTCACCACAAATAAACTATCGTGAAAATTCTCGGTCTCCTGCCTGTTTTCTTCTTCTAGGAAAATGGTGATTTCTTCTCTTAATTCAGAAACACGTTGCAAAAATTTCCCACGTGATGACTATCTTGCCTCGCAATAAAATAGTAACGCTGAATGTACTGAACCCATGTCTTTACAAAGTGCGGAAAATATTTTCGATTTCAGGGGTCTCATTTTTATATAATTTACTACGGTTACAACCGTAGTTAACACAATATTCAAACCAGGACCCCTTTCTTTCGAAGCCAAAGCTTCTCTGTGGATCATGCAATGTGTGCACTAAGGCGATTTTTGTTTTACAAGTGCTTGTATATTTGGGAATCTTCCGGACATTAAACGAGTACCATCGGTGCATATTCCGACGCAATTTTTCCATGCCATGTTTGCCCCGTTCATAAAATCATTTAAAATAGCAAATGATGCGAGCGCTGATGTTATGAGTTCTATTGGTTTCCAGAAAAGTAGTTCTTCTACTACTGACATATTATTCCAAATTCGAACATAGGCAATTAAATGAGCATCTTTATTACTATCTGTTGCTTCGTCAATCTATATTGAAAACAATTTATCACGCAACATCGAGAAAAGCTGACATTGCACATCTTCAGTCATATCGCCAATTCGACGGGCAACAGTATCATTTGAAAGAGGAATGGACTGCAATAGTTTTGAAAAATTATCTCTAAACATAGTTTCTACAATCTCAATGGCTGCTGGCACAATAAGCTCTTCACCAATGATGTGAGGTATTTTTACATCTGGCTATTTTATATTATATATGAACTTTGTAGGATGCAATTAAAACTTTTTTTTATTCACAAACAAAGTTTCTTTAAAAAATTATTTTTGCTTTTTTTATGATTTTAATTTTAATTCGAAGAATTCTCTGAATTTGTTGACGTACTCACTATGAAGCGTTTTCGAATGTCGTTTAAGTTTATATTAGATTCCATGCTGTCAGCGGCCAACATTTTTGAGCAAATAATACACAGGGTCCTTTCTTCTTCATTTACTTCAGCACTTCTAAACCAATAATTTAAGTATTCTCGAGAATATTTCCTTGATTTTATTTTCGGAACCACGCTCGTCTGTGTACTTGTTGATGCTTGACTATCGTCTAACGCTTGCTTACTTCCCCTTAAAAATTTATTCATGAGTCTGTATAAATCTGCTGCCGTGAATATTTAATATGGTGAATTACAATTAGCACGAAAAACTATATAACATACAAATTCATGATAGATTCGATAGCGATAAAAGGATCGACTCGAATGAGACTAGTTGGAATGGAAATTTGCGTTATCGAATATTTTCCTTCTTCCTATGAGAAAACATTTGCTCCGCGCATGCTCGAGACGGCATCGGTCATGTGGATTCCCTTCTACAAACATTGCTAGTTTTTTCACTTTTGTTTTATCATGTTTCTGTTTAATTTCTTTTATTATTCGAAAAAATGTATTCCCAATTTCTAAATTTAGCTCACCCGTCTAGGTTAACTTTCATTAACGAATTTTTCTAACATAAATTCCTTCAATTGTATCTAATTGTCAACACCAGTGATCAGATTATCCACATAGAAACTCTTTGAAAGGCCTAACAATACGAAAGGTTTGAGATCAGCATAATTTTTAATAGGATGGTTCAGAACAGCTTCCAACAAAAAGGAACTGCTTGTTACGCCAAAAACAACCCTAGTATAACGAAACACTTTTAACTCTTTACAATCTTTTTTTTTCCACCAAAGGAAGCGTAAAATGTCCCTGTCTTTCTTACAAATACTTATTTGTAGAAATGCCTTTTTTTTATATATGCAGTGACTCCAATTCCAATTCTTTTCCTTCTAAATCAAAGTAAATGGTCTGGGATCAGCTCAATCAAATTTAGGCCACTATGTAAACATTGATTCAATGACGGATGTACTTTTATTCTAGCTGATGCATCGAAAACTGGACGAATAGATGTTGTGCTACTGCTTATTTTTATAACTAACTGGTTTATGAGGTAGGTAATTTCCAAACGCCTTTACTTCATTGTTGGTACTTCTTCAATAATCCCTTCATCGAGCCATTGCATCAAGACCTTCTCATAACTCATACAAATTTTCAGAAAGCAGCTGTGTGGTCGCCGAGTGCAATCTTCTCTTAGCCAACTCGAAATTATTTGGTAAAGGCACGCAATCGTTCCGCCAAGGGAGATGAACCTCATAACGCCCTTCATCTGTATACTTAAGGGTTTCCAAAAAATGTTCTTTGATAGAGTGTTCCTGTTCTTCTTTGGATAATTTTTCAATTGGATCCTTGATCAGGTCTAATTCCCAAAGATCAGATATATTAGCTTCTCTCATAAAAAGTGATGTAACAAGCATGGCTGAACTAGAGTCGTTCTCTTCTTGTGACACTTTAGCAAATAAAGTCCAGCCTAAATACGTCTCCATAGCTACTAGTCCCTAAGATAAAACTTTCCGTTGTCCAGTCATTAGACGTCCTAAGACATCAGCGCCTATGAGTATATGAATTGGCTCAGGTTTCTCTCCCAAATCAGTGAAATTGATTTTCATATTATGAAGCTCTTCTAGCCATGATCCTGTGCTAACTGGAGTTATATTTTCACATATCACTGTTTGATCCAAGGCTTCAAAATTACACCTGAAACTTTCACTAAGATAGGCCAATCTTATCTTGTAACATTGATGTTTATTCTTCCAAAATATAACACCACCAAACAAAGAATGGTTCACAATCTCTTCTCGCATTGATATGTAACCCATTTTTGTTACAAGATCTTTTAAATAATAAGATTTTTGTGACCCAGAATCCAGAATTGCTCATGATTCAACTATTTTATTATCGGAAATTAATTTTACTTTCAAAGTTTGAAGAAACACTTTAGAGTTTCTTCATTTTTGGAGTTGCATATATTTGCATATCTTTATTTTTGAGTCAAGTTTTTCACACATTAAAGGCACATGCTTTTCCCCATAAATAACGCATTTTAAAAATACACGACAAAATCGGGCTCAGTGTCCAAAATGAAGGCATAAGAAACAGCAGCTTTTTTCCTTCAAAATATTTTTTCTCTCGGATAAACTCATTTTCTGTGCTGAAAAACATTCCTAGCTTGAATGTTGCTTACTTCCATAGAATACACACGATTTTTTTTTATTTCTGGTATTGTCGTAGTCAGTAACCCAACCGCAGTAGGTGATCTGACCCTGGAAATTTCGAAGTCCTGCTTCTTCAATATAAGTATATTTTTTATTTTCATCTTTCTTCAAACCAAAACCTTTCATTGCCAAAGATATTCGTTCCTCCCCTCCAAATTCAGTTTTAGGGATGTCATCAAATTATTTAAACGCTCTTATTCTTCGGTTGGCGAACCAGAGGCTTTGTTCCTGTTCTAGGCTTTCAAGAAATCCTCTGGAAAACAAGATTCTGCCATGGGATACAATAGTGAGCCGCATTTATCTTCAGTAACTTCTAAAGTTTCGAGAGAATGCATATTTACTTCAACCTTGTCATATAATAATTTTAGTGAAAAGTTTCTTTTTTCTTTTTTTTTTTCCCAGAAATAATTAATTTAATTAATTCTCTAACATATATTTCAACCAAAAGGTCTTCCTTTCCAAAACGAGATTTCAAATTCTCACCGCCTTACCATAATTAGCTCCGGTTGGCGGGAAACTCTCTACCATTTCTCTGGCTCTTGAACCGACAACTGTTGCTTGCATTAAATACTGGAAATTATCCTCAGCTGCTATATTTTCATCCTTATCAATATGTTGAAACTGACTCCAAAAAAGGAACCAGTCTTTCAAATCATTTCCAAACTGTCTAAATTGTAATTTTGGCAAGGTATACTTTCTTCTAGAATTGCTAGCTTCAGTTACATCAGGAAAGTTCAGGAAATTTCTCTTTGTCTAATTTTCGCCAACTCTAGTTCGTTATCAAGTCTCTTGTTTTCCAATTCGTATAGTCTTTTTTTTTTCTCTTTCAAATTCATCTCTTCTTTCTTCTTTTTCAAATTCATCTCTTCGTCTTCTTTCTTCTTTTTTACATTAATCTTTTTGTTTTCTTTCTTCAACGGTTGTCGTCAATATTTTTTAACAAACTCAACATCACTCTCATACGGAGCACTATTTATAATCGAATCTTTTAATTCCGATATCGTGCTACTCGCTTATATGTTGTTGTTGTTTCCGATGGCACTTGCCATAGGCAAGCCCGCTGATTTGAAATCAACGATTTTAAGCCGAAAGGGAACGTCTCTTATTTTAGTAGCGCCAACTAGGACCAAGAGTACGACTTTGCTACTCACACATCACATTCGCTTGCACAGTCCCTTTTTAAAGGGGGGCACATTCACACGTCTCACAGATAGAACAAATGAAGGACAACCATGCCCGAACCGGGACTCGAACCCGGGACGCCCAGATCACGGGGAAGACGCGCTACCCCTATGCTAGGACGCCGGCTCTCGCTTATATAAATATGCAAAGCGATTCTGCTACAGTTTTTAAATCTTCCTTCTTAAATCCTTTCACAACATGAAATATATTCGTGACATTCATTGTGTCCTGTCACGGACGCAACTAGTTTATTTAACGTACAGTAGAAAACGTTGTTTCCTAAAAAAATCACAAACAAACTCGTACGTCATCTTACGTCGTTAATTCAGCATCAGAATAACTTTTATAACATATGTTCATGGTTATCAGAATCGAAAATAAGTTTAACTATTCTAGATCTTAATTAAATATCATTTTTTCTAAAAAGTAAATGCAAAATATAACAATCGCCATGTACCCGATTCTCCTGTGTGGTCAATTCTCCTTTTAAAATAAAATGATTTGTTTTCTAAAATTGTACTTTCTTCGCGCCAATTTCCATAAAAGTGAAATATCGCAGACACACTCACTGATTATGAGATCTCAAACAAGAACTGTAGCCAAATCACCAAAACTCGCCAAACTAATGTTATAAAAAATGCAAGGAAAAAAAAGATTACGTATTTAGCGATTTATTGTTTTAAAAAAATTTCAACTTGAAACCGTACAAAAATGAAACTGCCCGCCATATAACTGATTCTCTCATATCGTCATTTCTTCTTATAAAATAAATCAAATTGCTGTTTGAAATGGGGTTTTCTTCGCTACAATATTTTAAAAAGCGAAAAATCCCTCAAGCATTCACAGTCCTCATTAACTATTAAATATCCATCTGAAATTTTCCAGATGTTTGTTTCTTGGGCAATAGACTTCTTTAATAATGATTAAATACTATCGAAATGATTTAATTCTTACTTTTCTTCCAAAGAAGATACGGTTTTAACGGCGACCAAAAGTCGAAAAGAAAAAATGTCCCCAATTTGGCGATTTCAATCGTCAAACTATAGAGCATGTGATTCGCACGTTCGAAAATTTTCATAGATAATAAAACACTTTAGTACATTTTTATAATTTTTTCTTGGCGCTTTTTGGTCATCATTAAAACCGAATTGTAGCGAAAATATTTATCATGAAACCGGCTATTATAGTGATGTCCTAACTGGGCGCTAATTATCTTGCCTAAGTGTACAATATGTTACTGCTCAAGTTTTAAATTATATTTTGCAATATTTATTATACGGGGAGTATTTTTTTTATAAAATTCCGCATATTTTCTGCAATAAATTTAAGTTTTGTTATTTAAAAGCCTTTTTAAAATAAATTATTCGTTATTCCAAAGTTTTTGTTAATTTCGCAAACCCTTTGGTTTGATTACTGCCATGTTAATGAGAGTACACTGCATTAAAAAATGACTATCAATATAATTTACGCAAGTACGGAACGATATTAACCGCATAACAGCGATTAATTGCCAAAAATATTATGTTTATTGACAATGTACGCCAATGAAATGCGATTAAGCCTTTAGTTTGTCATTGGCATGTAATTAATACACAAATACCTAAGTATATTTTTAAAAAACTGATAATATATTCCCTTTTACTCCAATTAATTGCTATAATTGAAGTATTCATAAGCGTAACAGAAAACATCTTAATTCCAAATTAATTAAGAAAAGCAGACGATCCCTTCCCAAAGTAATTGAAAATACAAAGGATAAATTCGTACTTTTAACCATAAAATGTTATCCTTTGCACTTTACTGAAAGAAGAAGAATTGTAAAGGTCAGTTTAAAAAAGCAAAGAAAATTCAGCTCTCGCCAACCATACAAGTCTTTTGTCATTTGGTTGGCATAACTTTTCAACAATATAAACTTTGTAACAAGCCTATATTTGTATATTATTTTTATAATATTTGTTGCTTTAATATTATTTTTGCATCAAATATTGAACTGTGCGATAGCAATAAAATCTTTATCTATAGTTACTTCAAAATGTAATATTTCATTGCTTTTTATAAGTAGTGAAAGGAATTCGAAAATAATAACTTGGATGATAAGCCTTTACCTTCCACCTTGTCAAGCGGAATTTCTTTTCCGTTACATAACCAAGCACGTTAAGAACAAATTTGGCTGTGAAATTTTCGCTGGTAATGAGATTTTCTGATTGATCACTCTTAAACGAGATTCAAATCTGTCATAGGCCAACCTGTATTTTCGAATTCAATTTTTCGTTGTGAGTTTCAGTCTGTATATCTGAATAAAATTTCAGAATATTATCCATGTATCTTTTTTTCGAAGAGTTATCTTTAACACATAAAAATGAATAATCAATAAACTAAATATATTTCGATCAAAGAAACCAGAAGAAAAATAAAATTCATATACAGAAAATGAGAGAAAACAGTAAGTAAGAAAGAAAGCGAACGTTGGATAGAAGTGAAAAAAATAAAATAAAGATTAGTTTCTCGTACTGGTGGTTGCTTGTTGGTTGGTTCATTTGAGTTTTTTGGCACAAGGGCCTTTTTTGGCCATACTGCGCCATCCACATGGTAAAGTAGCGCATTGTTATATTTAAAAATTCGTAATAAAATCAAAAATATTTATGTAGGAACTAATAAAAAACAGCTAAAATATAAATGAAACCGAAAGAAATGATCTTTACTTTAAAACAAGCAAAAAATGGAAATTGTTAAGTTAAATATATGGTAAAAGGTGTGTAGCAATTAAAAGTTTAAAAATGTTTGGTTGGTAATTCTTTCCCAGCAATTCTGGGAGTGTAAAATGAATGAAAAAAAAATGGTGGTGATGGGTGTCAAAAGCTGGGCGTTTAATCAAAGCGTGATGAACTATTAATTTAGTGTGACAAGTGGAGCACAGGTGCCCTATCACTTGTGGTAATTCGAGTATGTCCAATAGGCAGGCGAGATAATTTTACATTACGGGTAATTACTGTAATTTTACATTACAGGTTTAATAAAGTGCAATTTATTATCTCGCGCTGGTTGAACTACAGCTTTAATATTTAATTCAAAGGGAGAAAAGGATCTCCAGGTCAATTAATAAGTTGTATGGACAGTAAGGTTTCATGTGCTGTCTGAAGGCCAGCCTCGATGTACGTTAATCTTGCTTGTTAATTTATTTTCGATATTTTTTTTCGTTTTATTTTTTCATTGATCATCGAACTTTCAAAGGGGAAAAAGTAAGTATAGAACTCTCAAAGTGGAAAAAAGCACATAAATTAAATTTTTAAAAAACGAAAATTTAAAGTTGAAAAATTGTTTCATATAATTATTTCTGAGCAACCATAGTGGACGAGCCACCACTGGATCCGAAAGATGTAAAAACTATCGAACTGTTCGCGATTCTACCTCAAAACCAGCACCATAATTTAACATATTATATAATCATCATAATTTCTTAAATAGTTGTCAAGTAGCGTTTGGAACATTTCGCAAGTAAAATGCACTTCTCAGTAATTCATCATGATCCAACGTTCCAGCGTGAGCACTGATAGGGGCAAAAATCATAGTAACATTTAAAAGAAATCGAGCCTGTTAAAACCTTCACCAAAGCAGAGATCATCACAATCCCGAGGAACAAAAAAAGATTTGCAAAGCAAAGCTTTGAGCCTCATTGAATGCACTCAGCTTAAACATTTAGAAAAGAAATTGAAGTTGTCCCTTAGAAGAAGATATTATCATTACAAGAAGATATCGAAGACTGTAAAAACACTCATAGCCAGATTATCCCATAATACAACATTCGTTACGATTTCTGAACTGATTCACTCCGGAGAAGTTTTGAAGATCCGTCACTCTAGTCGACAGGATGAAAGCTGTTCTGCTGAGATCCAAATCCTGTATTCCCTCAAACAATGTCTTTGAATAGCAACCAGATAAATACCTGATACTCCCTCAAAAACTTCAAAAATCAAAATTGAGATTCAGACATCTGGGATTAATAATGCAAAAAAGAAAAAAAATTCAGGAAATAATTTTGAAAACAAATACAGGAATGGATTTTTCCATGTATCCTCTGGAAACAAGGAAGATAAGTTGAAAATTACTGAATAAATTGATGTGAGGAATAGAAAATATGCCTTTCAACAGCAAATGAAGACAAATCTTTAAACGTCATTATCAAAATTTCCTATGCGACAAAGATGAAATAGTCAACGAGTTCAAATCCTCGAACTATCAAATTTATAGAAACTAATAAATAAAACATTTCAAGGAAAATCGTTTACACTCCATCTTTCTCACTGAAATAAAAAAAAAAGGTGAAAACAACAAATCCATTTACAAATACAAAATCTTTACTGCGTCTAAGAATCCAAATGGAAACCTACTGAAAAATGAATTAAGTCACGATATGCTGGGTTTTCCTACACAGCGCAAGAAACTATAAATACAAGCTCAAATTATCAAGTGTGATTGAGCATCTCCCGATCAGTTAATGCAAAATAAAAGAAACATCACGAACCGAAATGAAACCAGAAATAATAAAGAAATAAGACACCGTGCATCGTTTCACGGACGCGAAGATTTTCCAGTAATCAAACGAAGTCTTGCAGCAAGAAAACGATACATCAAAGTAGTAACTAAAAAAAAAATTCTTAAAATTCTAGTAATCCGACATTTAAAGAGTCCATAATTGCCCAAGAGAGAGGACTCAAATGGAGTTAAAATCATAACTTATGCATCCGGAGCTGTTAAAGAATATAAAGATACGTACAGAAAAGAATAGTAAGATAGAAAAAGATAAGTAAAGCAAAGAATAAAGATAAGTACAGAATGAATTCCTTGAAGTACCTGAAAGCCGTCGCAAGAATCAGAGCGAATGCCAATAAAGACGAGAAAAATATTATTCTCACTAACCACTTGCGGTGGAAAGTCGAGTTACCATGCAAGTCGAGATGCTTTTCTCGCAGAATCGGCAACGGCATGCTACACACACGTCAGCACGCAACTGTCACAGAAGTGAAGATGACGTTCATGACTCATCGACTGTTTGCTGGGAACACAGTTTATATTAGAACAATATTAGATCGAAACTGAATTCATTCAGAAGAGATAAACCTTTTCCGGATACTTTGTGTGGCCTCCCTGCGAGTTACAGCGGATTGTTTTGGCACGCACACTTTTGAATCTGTTAATGAACCCTCCAAGTGATGTCTTAATCTTTTCTTTGTTTTGAATCTACTCTAGATAACAAGTCAATGCCTCCAGTATATCAGCATTCGCCAAATTGGCTCACTCATCGCTCCAAACTACTCTTCTCTTCACTGCTACACCTACAACACGAAATAGCGGTCTTCCCCCTTCGCTGCTATTACCTTCCTACGTTCGTCAGGTTTAAAGGGTTTTATGACTCAAGTACCATACTGAATCAAAAGCTAGTTAGTTATTAAAACTAATCGCACAGCCTACATCGTCAAATATTCTACCTTTCCTGCCGATTTTCGCAATCAACATGTGTATTCTCACCTATATCGTCTTATATTTTTCATGCATGAGTGCTCCTAATGAATCATATAATCCCTTAACTATTATTGCAGATCCTAATAAAAATCGGAATAAAGTTTAAATATATTAGCCTTCCAAAAAATAGCTCTTAAAATTGAAAAGAAACCATGGTCAGTTTTTCTGGTTCTTACCGCCTTTTTCTCCAAAGTCTGCGAGAACCTCAGCATAGATGTTGCAGAACATTTTATTCTACTGTAGAAGTTAATTGATTTCTAGCTTTTACAGAAGTTATAACAAATTTATTATAATTATTATTTTTCATTTTTTCCATACTGCTTTTATACTTTTGCATAATTTTTTTATACCAAGCCATCTTTTTGGATTTGATAAGCATCATCATAAAGAGCGGTAAAAAAAAAACATTCAGTCACTTTTTAAGCTTAAAGTTGAATGTGTATGTGTTAGTGTGAAAGACAGAGAGGACTCTATATAAATAATGGACAGGCACAGAAAAAACAAACGCTTTTCGACTTTTTGTTTCGCAATGCCAGAAAGCCTTGAAAAGAAAATTTTCATTTCTAAAGGAGGCAAATTTTTTTTCAACTACACTGAATAAAATAGAAATAATGCTAAACATCAAACAAATCTCAATCTTTTTTTAATCATAACTTAAATTTGTCATAAAAAGCATTTTGAAAATAAAAAAAGGTACAGACTTCTCAAAACAAGTCCTTTTTAATCATTCATAGAACTAAGGATACTGCACTGCTTTACTAATTCTAGGAGTATTTAGTTTTTCAACTTTTGTAATGTTACCATTTTAAGAATACTCGAGAAAAAAGTATGAAGTAGAATAATCAGATCCCCATTTTCTTTAATATTAAGTAAACAATATCATGCAGTTCTTAAATAAAGCGATTTTTTTTTTTCATGTTGCATAATCTTCTTATTTCAAGAAGATAAATGCAAATGGATACGAACATAAAATTCATTTCAGGTGCTTCAAAAAAATATTTACTATGTCTTTTTAATGTGAATAAATGTTTACTTATTGTTTTTTTTCTGAATAAGAAATTGTAAAAAAAGTATGATTCATTAAGTTGTAATGTTTTAAAAGTTATAACTTTAAAAAATCTATTGAAAGGAAAATATTGCAATCGTCAAAAAGCTCCATCTGCAGAATTTGATGAATCATTGCGTTGCAGATTCTCTGAGTTCATAAAAATCACTTTGGAGTTTTGCAAATGAGCTTATTTATTTGCATCTCTATAGCTCATGGTAAGTAAAAAATGAATTAAGCAAAATAAATGGAATTTTAATTCGGGTTTTACATAGAAAATGCATCTGAAGGAATGAAATGGCAATATCA
Organism: Argiope aurantia; assembly: GCA_026543865.1. Classification (NCBI taxonomy): domain Eukaryota; kingdom Metazoa; phylum Arthropoda; class Arachnida; order Araneae; family Araneidae; genus Argiope; species Argiope aurantia. The sequence goes on along the minus strand of JAPMOR010032569.1, from coordinate 77,387 downwards.
AAATTTGAACAAATTCGTACATTAGAAAATAGGACTATAAGTTATCCTGCAAATTTGTGAACAATACAGTCCACAAATACAAAGGCTAAATGAAAACCAACATAGGATTTTCTGATTTTATAAAATTGTTTTATTGCATATCTGAGCCAAATTTTCAATTTAATTCAACAACGGCAGACAATCTCTTTCTTTTTCTGTCCATGTGTATGTCAACACAATAACTGAAAACACATACACACAAGTTAAATAAATGAAATTTTCAATATGATTCTCAGGCTTAAATTCAAGGCCTATATCAAATTTGGATAGGTTATCTTTGAAAAAATATATAGTAGATAATTCTGGAACACTGGCTACAATTTCAGCAGGTTAATTTCAAGTATTACCAATAAGATGGAGGAGAAAACACACGTTCTTGCTTCTTAGGAAAATCATATTTTGTAATTTTAAAACAAAAAATTTAGTAAACAGTTTTTAAAAAAATAATTGTTAGAATAAAAATGGATTTTGGGATTTTCTAACACAAATCAATTTTTGTTGCAACTGATCCAGCTTCAATTTAGAGTTTCCTCAGAATAGTAAGTATTGGTATGTTTTACAAAAGGCATGAGAGAACTGATCAAATTTTTGTCATTTCTAAAGCATCATTTATTTTCCTAATACTGCTAACCTTTGAACTATTCAGCTTATATATATTAGAAAAAGAATCAATAATCTATTATAAATTTCTTCTCAATGAAAATGCTTCTGAAATATAGATACTCTTCAAAATGAACAAAACAAACACTGGGCATTTTCATAATAAATGTATATAAAATTATATTTATATAGATATATACAAAATATACAAAAAAAATAATTTTATGTTTTATAAGAGAGTTTTTACATCAATAAATATTTTTAATTAATAAAATATGTTCAATGATACAGAAACTTTTACAATTCAAAATGACAGCAACTATTAAAAATAATATAACAGATGCCATTAGAAGGTATTTAAATGCAACAACATAATTTTAAATCAATGATAATTATTATAAATATTCACTTGTAAAAAAACTATCAGAGTATGAAAAATAGAATTTTATAGTAGCAGTCCTATTTTTTACAAGACAGCTTTGTCTGCACCGTAAAGCTACTTTCTACAATTGTAAATATTGAAGATTGACAGTGACATAAATATTTACGATTTGAAGTCTTCCAAGGAAAAGGAAAAATTACAGAATGATACTCTTTTTTCAAGTGAAAGATATTTTTTCATTACAAAATGCATCATAAATAAAGCATCCCAATATGATTGTCCAAGAGTCATGTAATCAATTCTTATTTTCATTAATATTGATATGCAATATTTATAAAGAAGAAACATTTAAAACATCGGCTTTTTCATTGATTTTTTTAATATAAAATAGTTTTCACAACATTAAATAATTATTTTTACAAAATATAAAAAAAACACACAAATAGAACATCAAAAATTATTTTTCATTATGAAATAAGATATTGTTTCTCTCATGGATATAACTGATGACTAAATTGAAGATTCGGGGGGGGGGGGGGAGAAAATTTGTTTTATGCAAAATAAGATTTTTTTTTTTTAATTTTGGTATCTTTTTTCTTTATTATCCTTTATACTTTCCATTTTTCAAGTTGGAATAAAAGACAATTTCAGATAGAGAGCCAAACTAAACATGCATATCTAACATCAAAGCTGTTTCAATAGTTAAAAAGCTTTATTTATTTACATTTCCAGTTTTCAATAATACAAAACTTTCCATGAAAAAAGGAAAAGAATTCATGAAATTTCAACAATAAAATTACAATTGTACAGAAATTTTAGCAATTTTGATACTTCATTTTACAGATTTGAAGAACTTGGAAGCAGATGCTGATATTTCTGAATGTCTGCCACAGTCAAATTTTGCTCATCTTCAGAAATATGTGAGATGGGGAAAAGAATGCCTTGCTGTGGTACATTTCTAGTCACTTTACTTATGTTTCTGCATGGCCTTCCAACTTCCCAACTGACCACAACAGCATCCAAGACGGAGGAGACATCCAGAGAAGAAGCGAGGGCATTTCCCAGTGGCTTCTCTTCGGGCTCATCTTTATGATTTTCAAAGGCAGAATTTTCAGGCACTACCTGGAAGTCATTCTCAATGGGCATGCTTGTGTAGCTTTAAAATAAAGAGATCAATCACATACAAAAAATTAACACTAGTTTTCTTCCTTTTTTTTTTCTTTCTTTTTTTCTTTTTTTAAAGTTATACATATCAGAATAAAGGATATGTGGGAATCAAAATCTTTAGTAGTATTAAATATTCAAAAATTCAGCTTTCAGCATGAAGGCAGAAACATTAAAAAAATGGAAGACGAAAATGAGTTGCTTGAAGAATAATTTAGTATTCTTGATAAGTAATTGGTATTGAAAAATATAAAATACTATCAGTTCCTTTGATAAAAACAAGATCCAAAACATGGTAATAATTAAAGATATTTGGTTACATTAAAAAAATATTTTTGACAAAAATCACATTTTTTTAGTGCTTTATTTGAAAGATTGTAAATTTTTTTTTCTTAAAAACTGTTTCTATTTTGTCTTTTCCAGACACAGGATAGTTAGAACTTATTAAATTAAAATTAAAAACTTATTTAATTAATATAAAATTAAAGAACATATTTTAATTTAAAGAAATTAACAGCTAAAAATGAAACTGCAAAAAAAAAAAAAAAATACTATAAGCAAATTTTTTTTTTATTATTTTTATTTAGATTATTAAAAAATTGTCTTTCTCTATTTCTTATTTTTATTCTATAGTAAATAATATTTTAAAATATTTTCAAAGTGAATTTCTTTGTTTTTGATGGCATTGTACAAATTTAGATAATCCTGAATCAATAAAGCGTCTTAATTTTCCAGTGGTGCTGTAATTTCTGATAATAAATGCAAGAAAAGTATTTAATTTATATTAATGATAAATATTATTTGATAGAGGCCTCTCTAAATTAGTTAATGTTCATTTTCAAGTCAAATGACAAAGGAAATATTGAAAATATCCAATTCCAGCTAGATAACTTATTACAATACTCATTAAAAGTAAGAAACCGGGGGGGGGGATACAAACTTTGAAATTTAAAAAAAAAAATGTGCTTAAAAAATAAAAGGAACGGGCAATAAATTTAGGAAATTTTGAATACAAGAAGATTTAACTTTTGATAAAAACAGAAGTGATCATTGCTTTTTCCTGATTCTTTGAACATTCAGGTGGTAGTTTTCATTCTTTTACTTCATTGAGGTGTAATTGTAAGTTTTTGTATCAGCTTTTGAAGATAACGGGTAAGATTTATCAGCAACTTTGTTTTATAGTTGTTGCAATTTATGATTCCCTTCTGGAAATAAAAGGAATGGTCTATTGAAAAACCATTTGTTTACTCTTGAAAGATGTTTTAACTATGAGCCAAGACAAGCAGATAAATTAACTACTAATTCATTATACGCCTAGGTCCTAATCGATGCCAAGAAATTAATGCCAAAAAATTCCATTTCTTACCCCCCCCCGCCCCAAAAAAAGAGATTCATTCAGTAAAATAAAATAATCTTCGAACCCTAAGGCCAAACATTTTCTTTACTTAAAATAAAATGTACGCTGCAAATTTAAAAATTTTTTTTAACAAAATGGAGAGAGGCACAAAAGAGTATAGTAATGAAATTAAGATCTATATATATATATATATATATATATATATAAAGTTTAAAGAAAGCATAAAAAGAATCATTTTCTTTGGATATCGGTTTTTGAACTTGAAAATTATGAAATAAATAACTGTCTGCAATAAACCACAACAGAGAATTTGAATTCTGAAGCTCTCGGGGGATTTTTAAGGATGTCAATGAAATACCTGTAAAAAAAAATCCCCAATAACACATCTTATTCTTATCACACAAAAGAAAAGACATCTCTATTTGGCAATTACAAAAGAGTTCAGCAGAGAAAATGTGTGTGAAGGGGCCTCTCATCAGATGCTAGCCCCTTTTTAGTACAAAATAATATGAATCTGTTGCCATGACTGCAAGAATTCTTTACAATTCATTCTAGTTAGATTATCATTAAAATATTTGTAAATATGATTTAATGAATTTCTTAATATCTTATCTGTAAAATATTTTTTATTAGTATTTATAAATTCAACTGATATATGTAAGTCTTTATTTTAAATTACCTACAATGTGTCTGTCATACATATCAGTTTTTAACAAACACTAGCCACTTTTAATGACTAGCTGGTTCACCAGAAGTAATGATCTCTAAAATTTTTATTTAAATATTTATGTGCCTTGGTCTCTTAACAGCTTCTCCAGTAAAATATTTTTAATCTTCAAATTTCGATAGTCATATAATTTTTATTATTTTAAAAGCCTTACTATATTTTGTTCATTGTACTATATATCACTCTAATTGCTGTAAGATACAAATTAGAATTTGAAATGGAAGAGATAAAAAAAAATATAAAAACTTTTTTGCTGAAAGTAAACATATATATATATTTTAAATATGACTACAGAAAATCGAATTCTTCAGCATTGTAATCTCATGTGTACCACAGAATTTTTTTTAAAAAATAATTTATGCAATGCTTCTAAGAATTATTTAATAAAAAAATTTCTGAATCATGATAAAATTTCATTTTATCTTCAAAAAGATTTAAATTTGGTGCAATGTTTTATTTTATTTTAATCAATAAATATACATCTAAAAACAATTATGAAGTCTAAACTTCATACAGTCCTTTGATCCTATAAATCATATTCAGTAGAACTATCTAGATACATTATAATCGTTCAATTTTCTAAAATTAAGCCTGACCGAATTATAAGATTTTGAATGCCATTATTTTAGGAACAATGAACAATTTCCTTAGACAATCAGTCTTTGGAAATGTCCAAGTGCTGATTGGCATATTTTCTTAGATATATACGTCAATTAACAAGTTTTAGAAATTAGCCATTTCTCCCTGATTAGAGTGGATGTTCTGTATATAATTAATTATATATGCCTTAAATAAAACTGATTTATTGAATTAATAATGTAGCTATTTTAAAACGTCGCAGAAAATGCTTTATCACATTCATTGTTTTAGAAAATATCACATTTCATATTTATTCCATTTCATAAAGACACATTCTGAAATTTATACTTTTCTGGATTTAATTTGCAGGAATAGCTAATTTATTTTTTAATTTAAGATTTTGTCATTGTGATGGCAACATGTACATAAAAGCCAATTTTTTTTTCTTTCTCTCATACAGGTGTAATGTCCTTGTACAGGCTAAATTTTATTTTGTGCAAAATAAACTGTTGTAACTGTTACAGGTTAAAATACTAATATTCCTGAAAAGCTAATTTTTTAGACTTTAAGAAGATATAAAAAAAATTTTTTTACTGTAATATTTTCAGAAGTTATCATGGAAAGATGCCAAAATATAGGTTAATTTTTAATTAATGAAAATTGTAATAAAAATTTCTAAAAAATCAACCCGAGGTGCATATTCTCACCCTCCAAAGTATGTATGTGAAAAGTCTGGTAGCTCTAGATCAAACAATCTGGCCTTGTAGAATGCCAGCACACACATACACATTCATCTTTATTATAAGTAAAGATTAATATATTAAAAAATGATACTTTGAAGATATCACATTATAGACTTATATAACATTTAAAAACTATTCTTTCAAAGTTGTAGTAATTTTTATCTCATTTTTTTAAATTTGAAATATTATTTTTAGTAAACTACAATTATTTCTAGATAATTATCTCAAAGAGTACATATAGTTAAACTATGTAAATGCCAAATCAAGTTATTATAAGTTTAAAAATTCATTTTTTTTGTTGAAATTCCTTATTTTGTTGCAATTGTAAAATATATATATATATATATTTACCATTTTGTAAGAATAGAGCTCAAAGCAATAAGTACTTGATCAGCAGTCATGCGTTTGGTTGGATTTAAGGCTAAAAGATTTCTAATTATTTCATTGGAGCCTTCAGAAACTCTCCCATCGGAGCTGCGAAAGAAAAATATTTATCAATTCATGAAATGGAAGAAATTTCAGTAATTTTTTAAGAGAAAGTCCATGTTACAAAATTTAATAACAACTTTAGAGAGCAGTGGTTCAATCAAATCTTTATATTTGAAATAATTGGCCAAATCAAAGAGATAGTCCCCAGTCAGAAACACTATAAAAATTTCACCACATTTTGTTTCATATGAAGGATACAGATATGGTATAACAGTATATGCTAGATATGCCATCAAAAATCCTGTTTTTAACAACTGCCTATTTTTTGACAAAAAATTTCAAAAGCTTCACACATTTTCAAAAGCATATGTCTACGGAAAAGGCCACTGATAAGGTCTCCCTAATCATGAGAACTAAATAAAATATCTAATATAATGATTTTATCAATTTTTACTTCATATGATTTTTTATGATCCTTAATAAGACATCAACAGTCATATGTACTAATGGTTCCATTTTTGAAAGATACATCAAATTAAAATATAAACACAGCCCCAACCACAACATCAGTCAGTTTGACAAAGTCTGTATCCAATTAATTTCCCCATTTTGCTTAGCAAACCAGTAAGAATAATTTAACATAATTACACACATATAATTTTAAATAATTTGTTCTTTTGTTTTGATAAGATATATTTCATTCAAAATAGACGACATAGTATATTGAGCAAGGGGGCTAATATTAACACAACTGATTTAGTTATGTCTGATAAACCATACCTTATACAAAAAATACAATAATGAAAATAAAAGCAAAAAATTGTTTTAAATTATGCTTGCAAAAGAATGACAAAATATTGCTTAACTATAATTAAAAGCTGTACAACTGTCAAGTTGACAAAATATACCCACTTATTATCTGTCAAGTCTTATATTTCAATGTCTCACAAAGTGGAAAGATGGGGTAGATAACGATTAACAATGAATATAAGAGACATGAACTTTCATAGAAAATAAAACTTTTCAAAATCGATACAGTAGTTGTGGTTGGGGAAACTCTGTTGCATGCTTTACCCAGAGAGAATGCATAAAGAAGTATTGGTTTAGCTATTTTTCTTGAAAATAGAAGATAGTGGAAGGCCACTAGTCTTTGGTGATATACTCAGAAGACATGAGTTTTTATATAAAACAAAAATTATCCAAATCATACCAATGATTCGGAGTGGGTGGTTGATTCATTAATAATTTGAATATTGTTACGGAAAATTCCAAAATCCATTCGTTGGTGCAACAGGCTTGATAAAGGATAATGGCGTTTTATTCTACACGAAAACAGGAAACACAGGTAACAAAATACCTGTGCATACATAAAACAGCAAATACAGTAATACACACATAAGCAGCAAATCAATATTAAAGAACTGCAAAAGCTCAATGCATTCAGTTAATGAGCTTGTTTGAGTTTCACAACTCGCCTTCACTGACTACTCTTTTACTGACTGATTTCATCTCTATCTCACGGATTTTGATAGTTTTCCAGATAGTTCAACGAATTTTCTAGAAAAATATTGCATCTTCTCTCTTAATGGATATGTCACCAAAACTCTCAAATGTTCTGGGTCCTTCATTTTTTGTCACAAAATTCATCGCCAAAGCTTAAGATCGACTTGGCATTTCATAAAACATCCATTTTAGCTCTCTTCCTTTCCATAAAACTAATAGCACAAAGAAGAAATATTTGTATCAATATATAAACAAATACCAGCACAGACCTCCCCCCTTTAATTATTTTAAATATAGAGCATATTACAAAAGTTTAAATAAATATTACAATTTTATTTCATGTTTCAATGAAACACATGAGGTGGGAATTCATGCTATAAGCCTACTTCGCATTCAAAGCAAATGTTACACTATCTAGCTACATCGTCACAGTTTTGTTTCCAGAAAAAAACACATTAATGTAAGAAGCTGCAAATAAATTAAATTCAAATACAAAGTTCCATTTCAAACTTTTTAGCTTAATACTTTAAGCATCAGGAGAATACAAGTACCCAAATATACTATTAATGTGAAACATTTATAAGACACATGAAAGAATCAAAACCATACAAACCTAGGAATAGTATATTCCCCTGCTTTAATTTTCCTGAAGAGTTCTTGAGGTACAATATCATAAAATGGGAATTGGCCATATAGCATAGTAAAAAGAACTACGCCTAACGCCCACATATCACTGGGTTTTCCAAGGTAAGGTTTACCTATCAAAAAACATGTGATTAATTAGCCAGATATAAAAAACATAAATCTCTTCTATACATTTAATAAATTCTAAACTGTTCTAAAAAAATGCCTTAAAAAACAGGTACAGATGACTCATGGATACTATATAAAAATATTCAAAAGCTAGTTTAGTTCTTTAATATTTCATTACTCAAAAACTTTAGAAACAATTTGAGAAAACTTTTTTTAATAACATGGTTTAGATCACTCAGAAAACAGTCAAAATTAACATTTTTGAGATTTTTTTTCACTGTAATAATGATTTCCTAATAAAACTTGTATCAAATAAATTTAATATAAAAAAATGAAATCTATTATCACAAATTTCAAGTTATTATGTGAGAACATTATTATTTTTTAAGTTATTATTTTTCGTAATTAAGTCATTAACCAATTTAAACAGGTTTGAAACAATCACGAGGCTTAGGTCTCTCTCTCTCTCTATATATATATATATATAATTTTTTTAAACTTTCATTTTCAATTTTTCTAGCTGGCAAACAAAGTTTTGGAGCTCGACCGATTTTGTGATGAAAAAAACAAACATCGTTTTTTCTAAATATTGACGTGTGTGTAATCCGATAGTTTCGCGATTGTTTGAAACCGGTTTAAACTGGTTAATGACTTAAATTAATTAAGATAATTTGTAAGAATTCAGAGAATGTATAATTTGGAAATTAAGTTGTAACTTTAGTTGGAGATAAATTGCCAAATATGACAACCTTCTGCATTATTTTCTAATAACCTTATTTCAATTAATTGAAATTATTCCTGAAATAACAATCTTTATCAATTAAACAAACAATGTTTTAACTTGTTTGGTTTATTTTTAAAAAACATAGTGAGTTAGGTAGCAGATAATGGAAAAACTATACTGTGAATGCCAACTCCAATGCAGACGATAAATATTTCAAAAGCTATAGTGTGAAAGCCAACTCTAAAATAATAAAAAAAAAAGTGATAAATATCCAATTTGTTGCCTTCACATTTTTGAGCCTTCAACAATTTTTTGCCTTCGCATTATGAGACTCCAAAAACCTCAAGTGAAAACGATATCATTTTCTCACATGATAAAAATAGATTTTTATTAAATAAATCTATTTTGAAGAATACCTAATATTTTTTTTAATTATTATTACAACACCAAATAGAATTCACACTTACCATTGAGAACATCAGGACTTATATATGCAGGGCTACCTCTTTGGTCCTTCAAAAGGTCATTTTCATTTAATAAATGCTTCCCCAAACAAAAATTGGTGAGGGTAATCTTCCTTGTTTGTTTATTTATAATTATATTCCCAAGCTTCAAATCACGATGAACAATATTTTGCTGATAGAAGAAGAATGAATGATGCATAAATATAATTAAATTTTATGTTTCAAATTTCCTTCAGAATGAAAAATTTAAAAAAAATTAAGATATTATTAAATTAGTCAAAAACATTATGAGCCTTAAAATATTAGAAACACTACATAAATGCAAGAATAAACAATTCTATAAAAATGGGAAGCATTCATAAAATAGAAAATTAGATTCAAAAAGCAGTATTACATTTAGAATGAAAAAATTTTAAAAAAAACATAAGAATTATGAAAATAAAAAATAATAAACTTTTAACCAAACCCAACAATTATTATCATTAGATTAGTTACAAAAAAAGTGATGTAACTTATAAGCATTTATAAAACTCTTTGCATGCTTTTAGTAATTACATTATATATTTTTTGCTAGTCCTAAATCATGACAACTATAATCAGTTGATTATTTTTATTACAATATTAAAAAATATCACTGAAAATAATTTTTACATTTTTTAAGACACCTTAAAGTGACTAGTTAAATAAAAATTCAAATTTTGATAATGTTTAGAATTGTTTAAGTTTGTACATTAGAAATTTTTTTAGCCAGCATATATTAGTAAAAGCATTGTTTTCAAATACATATAACTGGGAGAATCAGAAACAAAATTAAATTCACCGAGCTCTAAAGAATAATAACTTACAGTAGAATTAAAGGCACAAACAAGATCGCAGGAATATTAAGAATGCATTTAAAAAAATACATGCTAATGCTTTTCATTTATTTTCAATCAAAAATGATTACTGAAAGCCAGAAAAATTCAATACCTGATGCAAATTTCTCACAACATGAACTACATCATAAAAAATTAGTATAGCTTCCTTTTCAGAAAGTTTCTTTTCTCGAATTACATAATGCTGAAGATTAATCAAGGCTCTTGTAGCTGAATTAAATTCATGAGCACAAATACAATCAAGTACTAGACAGACTCGTTTCTTCTTTTGTCTAAGATTTAAGCCTTCTTTAGTCTTGATCTCTTCCCAACATTCATCCTACAAACAAAAGTTTTTATTTATGTATAAATTTGAAAGATAAAATAAGATTCATATAAGCTAATTCAGGGTAAATAGTAAGAAACTGCTGTAAAAAAATTAAACATTTTTAACTATCTTATCAAAAAAAAAGAAAGAAAGAAAGAACTGCCTTTGCATATACATACAAAAATTCATGTATTTTCAGAATAGGATGTTTCCTCTTTTATGATACAGCATAGTTTAAATTAAAAAATTTAAATGCACATTTTTTTTTTAAATTTCAGTGTCTATTTTTGTGTTTGTCCAATGTCTTCTACAGTAAAATAAAAGATTTTGAATTTAATATATATATATATAACGCAATATTTTTTAACAAAAAGAATTAAGTCAACTTTTATAAGATTAACAAAAATCTGTGAAATGAAAAAATTACCAGTTTTTTGGAAGGATGTATTATTTCAGAAAATTTTGATACTAATGTAGACAATTTTAGATAGTGGCAACAGCAATATTTTCATTACATTTACATTAAAAATGAATCAAATGTGTTAATTAGAGGATGTATTAAAAATCAATTAATTTTTCAGGAAACTTTTGATATATTTTTTTATTTTATTAATGTAAATGATTTTGATAATTAAAAAATCAATTAATTATGGAAACAATCTTAGACAAACAAATTTCCACATTTTAATCAAGATATTCGAATATATGGCAAATTCTAAAAAAAGTTATAACTTAGTTTAGTAGTTAAACAATGAAAGTATCAACATTACCTTCAAATAGAATTGATATAAGAATTAATTATTATATTTAAGAAACTGATTTACAAGTCAAATAGAAATTTATTTCATTAGAATCTATTTCTCTCTGTAATGTATGATATTACAAACATTGGATAATTATAAAATCAATAAATTGGATTTATCTTTAAAAAAATGGGTCAAATTCTTTATTGCTGAATATAGTAAATGATGGGATTTACATCAATCCTTCACACAAACATCTATGCAAACTATACAAAAAAAAAATCACAGATGATCAATTTGTATTAATTCAGAAAAGTTAAACTTCAATACCAAATAATACTGACAGATTTTTATCATTATAATCTTAAAATTTGATTTCAGAATTTAAAAGTATAATCAAATCGATTTTATTTCTAAATGTTTATAATTTATAAAATTAATGAACCTGAATTTACTTATATCTCAAGGGTCACACTCTGGTCCCTTTGCTGGAGATAATATCCCCCTTGTAATGTCCTGGTCAAGACTGATCAAATAACGAAGCAGAATTTCCAGACAATTCTTTATTTTACAGCCTTATATATACAAAGAACAACTTGTTCTAATCTTGGTTAAATAAATAGTTATTTACACCTGTAGTAGGAGATACAACAGTCAAAGTCGAAGGTTTTTCTTGAAATTCAGTTCTCCAACACGACCACTCAAGGGGTAGTTTCTCAGACTCCGAACTCGTGGGCGTAGTCCAACCGTCTCCTGCAATTCGTTTCTTCTCTCTCCCCAAAGATTTTGGCGATTATGGAGCGCCCGCCTGGCGTAGCCAGGCTATCTCCTTCCTTGCAGCATAGAAGTCCTTGCGTCTGAAGATGCCCTGAGCTGATGACGAAATGAGATGGAGTGTTTCATCACAGTTACCGGTGTTGAGAGTCTGGGAGCGGGAGAGTTCTCTGATCCAATAGGAATGCAGCTAATCCATGGAGTAGGAGTGGGTGAGGTTGCCTTGGTTTTCTGGGTACCGCGGGTCAGGTGGTAGATTTCCAATTGTTCGAGTTCGGCGAATCAGGAGCTAGAAGAGTGTAGTAGGGCGTGACTTTGAGACTTAGCCGAGGAGAGCATTGAGGAGGATCAGTTTTCGTTCATCTTTGGATTTAGATTCTTTTAGTTTGGCTGCTATTGTCAGGAGACCGGGGAATTCCATTAAAAGCTTTTTGATTTCTTTGAGTGCTTCAATTATGCTGTGCATTTCTGAGACATCCGGGATGGGGGTATGGGCTGCTGTTGTTGGGTTGAAATCAGATGGTTTCCTTGGGTTTCTGGGCCTCTGCTGGGTTGTAGAGCTGCCTTGGGGGATTTCGGGATTACTGTCTGGGTTTCTTTTCCTGAGGGTCTCCGCATAAGATCTTTTGGTTCCTGTTGATGTAGTTGGGTAGGCAGGACACCCCTTCCAAGAAGCTAAGTGCCCATTCTCTTTTCAATGTATACAGACTGGCTCTGGGATTCTTTTCTTTAATGTTGCAATCCGCCGTCTGGTGGTTTCCGTCACATTTAATGCAGCGCGGATTGCACCTGCAATTCCGCGCGCTGTGAAAAAAGCCAGAACATCTATAACACATCATGGCTTTAGCTGGTTTCCTGTAAGTTTCGATACTTACCCTCATGTACGACAGGTGGTTGATGTTGTATATATTATTGTAATTTCCTTCTTTTTTGACTTCAATCAGGAATATGGGGTGAAAGGTCTGGGTTCTGAAGTTCTTAAGTTGTGATATCCGTGCTATTTTGAAGTTTAGCGCTTCTAATTCCCCTTTAAGTTCGTCTTTGCTATGGCTTCTGGCAATCCTTTAATGATAACTTTAATGGGTCCGTTGATGGGATCTTCTGAGATAATATATTCTTTTTTCCTTTTGTTGAGTAGCTCTATGATTCCTAGTCTGTCCGACTCTGAGGCTGTCGTAATCTTGATATATCCGTATGAGAGTTTATTGTCTGTACCAGGATATTTTCTGCAGGTTTCTTGGAGGATGAGGTTGTAATCTTCAGTTAACTTTAGGTGGATAGGGAGAGGTTCTTTTGGTGGTTGTTGGGTCTCTTCTTCCAGGATTTGAAACTTGTTGGTAGTATCTATTGCTGTGTTTTCTATTGAGTTTTTTCTTTTTGCTAGGTTCTTTTTGTCAACTGGTTGAAAGGGCATCTCTGTATCCATCTGGACTTGGTTTTCCGTGTCAGGTGGGCTTTGGTTTATTTCAATCGCAGTATAGTACTTCTGGAGACTAAGGGGACCAGGGATCGTTCGATGAGTTTGTAAGGCAAGGGCAAACCTTCTCTGTTGTTCCGGGTCTTTGATGAATATTTTAGCACTGCTTTTGCTACTGCTTGAGCGTCCGCTCTCACTACCACTGTCCTCTTCCATGGCTGTGGACGTTGGCCCTTCCGACACTAATCCTGAAAAGGACGGGTCGGGCCTCAGAATTTCCGGTGGGTCTGTCGCTTACAGGTTGTTCTGTTCAGAGCAGATGGAAAACACGTCCGTTAAGTAGCAAGGTCAAGGTTCGAACTCCTGCCATGCTCTCTCCCCAAAAAAATATCTCCGCACTTTATTTCGGCGACAATCTCCGCCTCTAAATTTACATTAGTCATTTGAGCTCTCTTTCGGCCAATCGGGGTTCAGCAATATGCTCTCACAGCGGCGCCAGTGGGTCGCGGGAAGATCCTTTCACAAAGAGAAACATCTAGCATCCAGATGTTTGGACACCCCTTTATCTTTGAAGATGCTATCAATACCTCTTGGAAGAGGAATTCCACATGTGGTCTTTCACTGTAGTCGCTAATGAACAGATGCGAGACCACCCAGGTGAAAAGATCCACCATCTGGCTATCTCCAGGAGTTTAGTCATTAACAGCGACGACACAGCTGGCTGTAAATGTCTTATCAGTACTGGGAAACAGGGAATGTTACACCCTCCTCTTTGGAGCAAAAAATATCTTATAGCGGAAATTTTCTATGAGAATGAATTTGTGATTTCTCCCTGGTATTAGGTATTTTCACTAAAGGTATTAATAGATTTATGTTCACATTTGGATTCCTGAATCTTGGATGTTCTTTAATACAAAACCCCTGATACAATCTAACAAAAAAGTATCTAGATACTACTCTTTATTCCAAAATTAATTATATGGCAATAAAACTATACATAACTGTTTCTGTAGAAATAAGTTATCTATAAGTTTATGAAATACTACATTAGTTGAGGGATATTCTCATAATTAGATTTAATCAAGCACAATTTTTTCAAACAGCATCACTCGACATCTGATTTTTTCAGACTAAACAGCTCGCATATAGTAAGTAACCTTTGATCATTTAAGTATGCAATTGATGAGTTATAAACAACTGAAAATTTTGAACTCCTAGTGTTAAATTAGAGTTCCCATTCTCTCAATATATTTTAAGATATAAGAAAGCTTTGGTATTAGTTTTTAATTTACATTAAAATACTTAGTAGCTAAAATAAGAGTTAACACATTTTTAAAAATAGTAAAGCATATTTTCTATTTTTTTTTATTTAATTTTAAAATTGCTAATCAAATCTTTTAAATAGAAAAACATTTTTGATCCCAACCAATGGGACAAGACCTAAAATGTCACAGTTCTAAATTTTATTTTATCTAGTTCTGTTCAATAGTTTTAAGATATGAAATTCAGAATTTCATTTCAAAAAATTTCAGAATAAAAAGTGTTTTTTTTTTTTTAAATTAACATCTCAAGTTTGCAAAAGCATTCTCTAGCAAGAGAAAAAAATCATTGAAATAGAATGGAAAGCAATGTCCTTTAATATTGATTTAGATTGAAATAATATTTTTTCTTTTTAAAATAAATGTTAAAATAATTAAAAATTCATGCACATAACAGAGTTTTTCTGGTTATATTTCAAGCAAAATTTTAGTATGATATTGAAGAAATGATTTGTGATATCTTTAATTTATGAAAAAAGCACAAAAGCAAAATTCTATTCTAAGTACAAAATTTATATAAGGTGAAGTATATGAATAAAACATTATTGAATAAAATATAAACAAAACTCCTTATGAATAAATAATGCAATGTCACAGGATTTGCAAAAAAATACTATTAAAAAATGAAACAAAAGCTTTAAAATTTAGGGTTTTTTAAAAATTATTATTCAATACTCTTTCTGATAAAAAGAAAATAAGATTTTTAAAATCTGAAACATGATTTTAAGTATCATTTTATTGAAACTTGAACATACAAAACAATAGCATAATCCTTTTTATGCTTCAATTCTAAAGGAATGCTTCAGAAAATGATCATTTGACTTTCATTTTTTTAGCTGTTTCAGAAACTTTTAATTTATGCTTGTTTATTAATATTAATTGCTGATTTTATCTAAATTTTTTATCATTTTAAAAAATGTGCTCCAAAAAATTATTTTATCTAATATTTATTTGCAATTAAATATACAAAAAAGGCATTGATTTCAAATTCTCATTTACTCTTGATTTACTGCTATTAATGGTAAACATTCAAAATATTTTCTTAGAGCAAAGGCACCATATAACAACTGAAATAAATACTTGAATGAAGGAAAATAAATCAATTTGCTACATTTGGTATACTAAAACAGTTTCTAAATTATTTTTTTTTCGTACATCGCCAATTATATTAAATCAATGACATATCTAGAAATTTCTCATTATTGAAAATCATTTAAAAAGTGAAAAATTAGTTGCTGAAAATGAAAAATTTGAAGATTATGCAAAAATAAACATGCCAATGGCTCCTTATGTATAAGCAATTTACATATTTTTTAAAGACAGCATTCTTTCAAATCAATGACATTCTTACATTTAATTTAAATTTTTCAGATTACAAATAATGACAAATAACTAATAATTTTTTTGTTGTACTATATCAAATTACCAACATTTATGAAGATAGGAAATATCATTGCTTTAGCTCAATTTTGCTGCAACAAATCACAAGATTCAAAGATCAAAATAGTGCTAATGTTTAATGTTTTTTGCAAGGAATCAAACCAAAATATTATCACAATTGCAAAAGTACATTTTTTGATTTGCTAACAAATTTTACAATATAAGAAAAATAGAAATAGTAGGCACTTGACCAGTGTCAAAAGCACATAAAAAAAAGCATCACTGTATTTCAAATTGTAAAAAATTATTACACTTTAGAATGATTCAGAATAGGCATTAAATTCTTATGACCTTTGGAGTATATAGTAACAGATCAAGAAAATAAAATGCATATAAGTAAAAAGATTGAAAAAAATGTATTCAAAAAACCAAATGCAATTGTATTTAAATCATTAGGAGCTACTATCACTATGAATTGGTATATTATATATTTTTTTAAAATAAAACATAAGTTTGACCGTTTGTGGTTACGTCTGTTTTGTAATATCATATTTATTTATTATAATTTAGAAATCCTTTTCTTGTAATGTGAAATGCACCATTAAATATACAGAAATCAATGTAAACCTAAGCTAGCCATTTGTTTGAATTAAATGTTTTTCTCAATTTAAATAGATTACATATTCTCTAATATTCTTACATGCAAAACCTTTGAGATGAATATAGTAAGAAAAATTATAAAATGCTGTTTAAAGAAACTTTATGAGATATACAAACAACACATGTTATTGCAATTGAATTCACAGATTTATAATTACATGTGTTATTTATAATGTGATTATCAGATTTTACTTCTGTGCTTTATTTGAGCCTCAGTTAAAATAGCTCTAATTAATGAAATAGAATTATGTAACTTGTAGCTAACTTCTTCTGTGTGAAATGTACATAACAGGAATAAGCCACAAAGAAAAATAATTTCTAACAGATATAACTATTTCAAAATACGACAGTCCTATCATTGACACCTTGTATTCTTCCATTTTGGCACTTTTCTTTCTTTATACATTTGATAAACACAGCTATATGATCATGCTTTTGATTTATCATATTCAACATTTGAAGAGATAAAAAAAAATTTCTTCGTACTTCCAAAAGAAATTAAGCACTTTTTTAAGATATTTTTATAACAATCTTTAACATGCATCATTAATATGCTTACGAATTTTAAATTATATTGACACATTTCTAATCCCATTCAAATAAAAAATGAAAATATTTAATTTGCACTCTACTTTACATGTGATATTCAAAAACATGCTTCTTACAGAAAGCAATTCACATCATATGAAATTACATAGTTCTTTAGATAAAATTACAAAATGTCATTGCTTTACTGCAGAATAATTTTTAAATCTATCATGATTTTAGAAAATTTTGCCAAATATTTATTAAAATACTAGATTTCAATATATATATATATATTCTTGTTCTAGGAATTATTTAAACATAATTCTGAAAATAGGATAAAATGCTAATAACAAACTGACAAATTTTCCTTCTAATACAATGTTTAAAATACTAATAATATTCAAAATTTTGATTTCAAATGAAAAATAAAAAAGGTTTTTACTATAAAAATGCAAAGATCTTCCTGGAATGTTTTTGAAATTATGAGGCAAAAAATATATACAATAATAATTATTGAAAATAATCTAATATATAATAAATTTAAATTCTGCAATACACTCTCACCTTAAATAATTCATGATGATGTATTACTCCTTCTTGGGAATGTAGCAGAGATAGTAAAGAATACTCTGTGTGCAGCAGCATTTTCCCTTGTCTATCATCTTGAGTCTCATCTTTCAGATCTTGAAGGGTCAAAATCTATTTAAAGAGAAATAAAAAAGAACAGAAGAATATTTCATAAAAACTAAACAAAGAATATTATATAAATCAATACATGAATATATTCAAAGCCATTTTTAAATTGCAGTATTATTTGTTATTTATCTTTAAATTTTAACTCTAAATGAATAATGCTGTAAAACATTATCCCCCCCCCCACATACACACACACTTCTGTGGCAGTGCTGCAAGAGACACTGACTTAAAAAATTTAGAGTTCTTAGAAATAAATATCCAATTAAAATTATCTTTTCTCATCCAAACTAAAAGAATCTGAAAACTCAGCATAAATATATCTTGCCAGGGCTTTGCAATCAATACTTTTTATCTTGATTCTCAGACCCAAAATCTCTAATATAAAATACATAATTTTGCAGTTTCTTTTAAATACTAAATGTTAGGTCCATTGTTCTTAAACTATTTATTATTTAATGTTTTGGTGACAAATTTTAAAATATATTTCTTTTCAATGATGATTTGTTTCTGCCTATTAACCTAATTATAATCAAACTTCAAGCAAAAAAAAAAAAAAAAAATGAGTTTAATACAAGTGCCTGATTTTTTAAAAAAAAAAGTAAAAGTGAAAAATTATTTTTAAATAAAGCTTTTAAAAAACCATTTTTACTTTTTTTCCCTTCTCAAGTACTTTAAACAGGATTTGTTTTTGTTCAATTTTCCCCATTGATATTACTAAATTGTAATGTTAAAGGATTCACTAAAATTCAACATAAATTAACTTTTTTTTTTTCATATTTCTTGCAAAACATTTTTTTAAAAAAATCATGCATTTAAGAGGTAAAAAACATATTTAAACACAAAGAAGATATCTAAAAAATGCAAAATAATAAATTTAAAAATATTAATTAAGAAAGCTCTATAAAATGTTATATGACAAAAATTACTTGATACACAGTAAACTAATACAAAATATAAAATATATTAAAAGATTTTACAAAATATGTGGTAAATTTTTCTTTGAAGTAAGCAACAAAGTAAGCCCAGTCATTGGGAATTACTTCAAGATTCATCTCTCCATGAAGTCAGATAAATAGAATAACTTGTGAAGCACTTTTCTAATTAAAACTGATGCACAATTCTTTTTTCATAGGAAAAAAATGGTATTCACATGTTAGCATAATACATTTTAAACATGTTCTTGATTTTATAATGCTCCACTTTTAGACCTTTTAACTAAAATTATCACAAAAAGAGGAAATACAATTAACTGCATAAATTTGTATCAAGATAATTTTTACTCACACATACAATTATTTATTATATTCAAAAGAATACGATAGAAGAATCAAAACTAAGCTCAACAAATACATTATCTTTAAACATTTCGTATAAAATAAATATATAAAAATATTTTCTAGATATAACTGAAATCAAATCAAATTAATAATTAACTTATCAAAAACTTAATGTGTACTTATACAATGAAGTGTTTGTGAATGTCAAGAGTGTTAAAGTACATCAATTGCCCTTACAACCATCAAATTTGGCACACAGGTCATAATAGTAACTTACTGCATTTCAAAGCTTTAATATTTGTTAAAGATTAATATTTGTTAATTTTAATATTTGTTATTTCATGTGTGCATATTTACATGTATTTTTTGTAATATTGTCCCACATGATTATAAAGTGAAAACCAACAGCTGTCCTTCAAAATAATTTGTTTTGTGCTTCTAATATAATTTATTGAAATTTTAGACTTTTTCAAAAGTAAGCGAGTGAGTTTTCACGAAAAATGTTAAGAATTAAACCTAAATCTAATTATTCTAGTTTTGTTAGATTTCTCAAATTTTTTAGAACATTATTTCAGCACACTGTCTTATTTTAAAATAAGATGACTTCAAAGAATTGAATTGTGATTATGTAGAAACAGAGGAAATATCCTTATTTCATAATTAGAATTGCAAAAACGTGTCCTTCCATGGAAAACCCCGATGAAGATTCTAGATCAGCCAAACTAGAATTTACAACTCCATTTCAGAAGCTTTCATCATCATGAGAGACAAGTAACACAGGAAAGTGAATGAGGCTTCCGGAACTACTTAAGTTCATACAGAGAAGGGGATTTATGAAACAGAGTGAAGAGAGAAACAGAGTGAAGTATATGATATGTACTGCCAGAAGCTTTATTTAGCATTATCAAGCATAATAACATAAAATAGCAGTGATTATAAAGTACATTTGTATACAGAAAATAGATAAACAGTTCTCCTACAACAAACTAAACATGGATATTATTAATGACCAATTGAAAAACTATTTTTTAAATAAATACTATTAACTATTTTTCTTCCAGTTTTTTTTACTAATTTCACTAAAAATTATTTTAATTTTTTTTAAGTTGAACGTGTTTTTTTTAATGGAATAAAACTCCAAAATTTAAATTGATTAATCTTTTTATCTCTTTTATCAAATTTCATCTGAATGATATTGAATATAAATGAATTTCATAAAAATTATGTTTGTTTGTTTTTTTTACCTTATTTTTTGAAAGGTATTAAAGCATTTAAAAGCCAGTGAAAGAGGCTAAAGAACTGGCTATTTTTTAATCTTTTTTATGCAAAATTTTTTTATCACAACTTTTCTAAATTATTTTTTAAAAGATATATTCTACCTCTGAAAATTCTTTAATTAAAATATTTTCAGGTTCCATTCAATTATTTATAATGAACCAATTTTTTAATTTCAATGCATTTTCTAAATGCTGAACAATAAAAATATAATTTTCACAAATTTGTTAAATTGGAAAAAATTTTCACTTATAATTTAAATTTTACAAGGGAAAAAAATGTCAAATTCTTTGAAAATTCAGAAATGATTGATGATAATGATAATTTCTGAATACTGTAACATGATGATCATTCTTAATGACAAACATTATTAATTTTATATATAATTTAATGTTCACAATAAAGTCCAAAAATCTTATCTTTCAAAACATATTAATTTAGTAACTAAATATAAACACTCAATACCATAATTATTACATTGGTTTGCATACTTCTAAATTTGCTCTGCATTATAATTACATTAAAAATGATACCAGACAAATAAGCACAGTTCTTGCTTTCAATAATATGTTTTATTAAACCTTTATGATAAGTAGTAGAAGTTTAATAAAACATATGCATGTTTTAATCAAATACAAATATAACATAACAATATTTTTAACAAATTAATTTTTCATAATCAACTAGTTATATGTAAATTTTGTGGAGTATAAAAAAAGCAGTGAAAAATTAAGATAGAAAAACTTAATTCATTATAAATGAACAAGTTAACTATTTTTTTAAATTTTAGCAGTACTAGGTTTCTTAGCTAATTAGACATTTTTCACTCTAATCCCTTTTTATTGCTAACTATAGAATTAAGTTTCCTTGAATGTGGGAAATATAATATTAAAATCAATAACAGCACTTTTTCATTTCTAGTTAACTGTTAATAGCATATCTTAATAATAATTTTTAATAACACATCATACAAATATTTTTTATCATATTTAGGAAGTACTGAAATTATGTATATGATAAAAATTATATCTGAAAATATTAAATTATACAACATCTGAAAATATTAAATCATACAACATCTGAAAATATAAAATTTTAGCATCTCTATGTGAATAATTTTTTCATGGTTAATGTTATATAAATGAAGATGGTAGAAATTGAAAGATGCTTGATGAATGGAATGTATGCCTTTCAAACAAAATTCTAAGAAAGGTTAAATATAGCAATAGGACATTTTTATTTGTTAAAAACATTTTAGCATCTTTGAATGTTTGTTTTTTAAGATATAGATACAAATTAATAAATTATATAACAATATTTTAAAATATATATGTGATATTAGCATACAGCTGAATAATCATATTAACCATAGTATTTACCATACTTTGAATATAACATTTAGTAATATATGAAATTACTAGAATGAACTTCTCCATTTTTTTTTTTTTTTTCCCAAAGATTTCCAATTGGAAGGAAAAGCAGGTCATTCAATATTACATCTGAAAAAACTTTCATGCCTTTGAATGACAAAGTAATCACAAATCCTTGGCATGAAATTTTATTAATATTTTAATAATTATTTCTTCTCCTTTTTGGTAACTTTACCTTTGACTCCACATTAGTAACCAGCTATAAAAATTATTAAATCTCTGTATTTTTCAATGGATAAATAAATTATTTTCATTAGAATTTAAAAACATAGACAAAAATCAAGCCCAAATAGCTTTGAAAGTTTAAACATAACTATTTGCTAAGAAAATTGATTTATTACCATCATATCATTGGTTTTGATATTGTACTTAGTGTTTCAGTAAGGTATTAACAGTCCTAAAATGCATAAACTCTACATGATCATATACTATAATATAATAAAACCATGTACTATATCAGACTTTAATAAATGATTTTTACAATTTGAAAGAAAGAAAAGTGCTATTTATAGTCGTTAATTTGGTAACATAGGACTACAAATTTAATACATGCAAAAAAAAAAATCAGTGTGAATAGAAGGGGAAAAAATATATGCAAACTTTTATTGTGAAGAAATCATCAGTTCCAATTTTCTTAGCAAGACATTGCACAATACTTCGTACTGGAGAAGTCCCAAGTCGAGGCCCTAAATGTCAGAAGAATTTTAAGACAAGTTGCAAATAGTAAGTAAGTAGCAAATATAGTAGTAAGTAGCAAATATTAGTAAGTAGCAAATATTACAAAGTAGTAAGTAGCAAATATTACATTAATAAAAAAAATTTTTACTCATTAGAGAAACAGTAGTGTACAATGTATTATATCAACTTTTTAGCATATTATTCCCTTTACCTAGCAAATAATTTCCTGCTCGCCTGACAGTTTTAGAATTATTTGTATATCCCTTAGGAGAAGAAATTACATGCAAGTTTTTTTCTCCTGAACTACTTTCTGCAGTTTTATTCGATGCTAACTTTATTCGTTTCATTTCTCATCTTTTCAGCATTTAAAATTTTAACCTTTTTTGAATGACTTGAATAATGAGACATACAAGTACAGAGTTTATCATCCACTGAATACAAAATAAATGTTTTGGTTTTTTTTCCCAACTATTTTGAAAGCAAAACTAAAACGAAATTTCAGTTGCCAAATAATATTATAGAAAGTAGGCCATGACAGAGATTTCAGTGCTTCAATAGTTTCGAAGGAAACTTTCTTGATTTAACTAAAGTATTTGTTAATTTATTGAGTAAAATAACTAGTAAACTAAAAATATTTCCGTAATTTTTTTTCTATACTTCGTCCACTGAAGAGCTAAAGTAAAATTCATTTGTTATCAATTACATGAAATGTCATGCTAGAGCTGCTCATTCGAATGCACAAAATACCGCTATTTCCAGATTCATAGCCACAGCATCATCGGCTACATCTGCTTTCCAGTTGTCTATTGGTTTGATAGCTGTTTTGTTGTACGTACATTTATTAATCTTGGCATGTAATTCATGCGCCGGCTTATACAAAATTTAATTAGTTGTTAAATTTTTGATTATGGCACCGAAACCGAAATTTGCTGATGGTAAGATTTTGTTTTCGAAATTATTACTGCTAATAGTGTTTGAGGCATAACGTTCTTTTCATGACGTTTGTAACATTCTTTTTTCATTTTTTTCCCCTATATTTGTAAAGATGTATTTTATAATTTTGAAATGGTGTTTATTTTTTCAGGAGAAAAAGTTTTATGTTTTCATGGCCCTTTATTGTATGAAGCAAAGGTATATATTTTTATGAAATTATTTTTGTGCAATTGCCTTTGTTTATTAACTATAGCTTTATAAACCACCATCTTTAAAATTTATTAACAGTTTGAACAGACATTTTCATTTATTGTTTTTATGTACATATTTCGTCTTCCTGGGTGTTAATTTGCAAAATCATGAAATATTGCATTAACATTTAATGAATTTTTTTTGCTGTACTTTTGGGTTTTATACAAAATAATAATACATGGATCGCTCATTTACGGCTTTTCATTACGTTAACTCAACCTTCAGAAAAAATAATTTTAAATTAATATAATATATTTTTTCTCGAGTTTGAATCGAATCGTCTGTTGTCTGTGAATGTATTTGCCATATGATTAGAAAGAAAATAGTTCAAATTATAGGAAAATTTTATTCTTACTATATTGATGTAAACAGCATTTTTGATTATATTTCGATCTTATTTCACTGCATTTATTATTTCTTTCAGGTGGAAATAAAAATGTTCTATAAATTGATTTCATTAAATTTGAAAATTGAATGGTAATTTAATTAAAGTGTCTATGTAAATTTTTCCTTGTCCCAGTGTAAAATGTATTGAATATGACACAGTTATCTTCGTTTCTCATTTCAAACTCGTAATGCTTTTGTTTTAAAAAGAAATGGAAATATTTAAATAGGTTTTTTGAAGTTGGTTTATTGCTCAATAAGATTTGGAAGAAAAAAAATTGTAATTGGCTCAATAGAAAAGAATTGTCTGACTTTAGAATTTGACACATATGTGTTTTGAATATAGTTAATAATAAAATATAAGTTCATTACACAAAGATCTTAAGATTAAATAAAAGCAACTGTGCACATTTACATAATTAGATTCATAATGAAATCTTGACCTTAATGAATTGCTTAGTTATCAAAATATGGAAATGTATAATTTTGTAGTTCTTAGGTTTCATTAAAGTTGGGGTATAAGTTTCTATAAAAATGTGAATTTCACTTTTTTCAGATTCAAGTTTTGTTATTTTTGAGATTAATTTTTTTATGTAATAATTCTACTATATTTTTAATTTGCGAGCATTTATTCTATAAGATTATTAATTTATTACACAAATAATCATATATATATTTTGCTTGGATCAATTTTTTACTTTATGAAGTTCAGCCTTTTTTTTTCCCATACTTTTGTCACATCTGAAAAATGTTTGTTAAATATATATAAAAATGATTTATAATGTTTTACTGATTTTTTTTTATTTTCACTTTAACTTGTATGCTGTAATAAATTTTACTCTGTAAATAAACATAGTTTATATTGTAGGATCTATATTGAATTGGCTAATATATCTAGCGTTTTTCAGGTCTTTTATTACTAAAAAATTGGTTTATTTTCATGAAGCTTTAAAATATAAGGTAAAAATTAAGGTTTCTCTAAACACAGTTAGCAATCTTTGACTACCAACTATTACTATTTGCCTAAAATTTATATTTTAAATGATTAACCATTGAAGATGTCTTCATCAATCACTTATGCTGGGTTTTCTCTCGGCCAGTTATAAGATGGCAAGTAGACAGTGCATGCATAGGAAGAACCTGATTAATGTTTGCCACGATTTCATAAAATAGATTATGGCATTCTATGCTTAGCTATCAATTGTTGTTTTGGCATCCCTGAATTTCTCAAATCCCACCAAAAATTATCTATATTAGTTTCTTAAAGTTATGGATATTTACATAAGGAAACATGGTAAAATAAAAAGGTCAACTTACCTAAATTTGGAAAACTATGAAAAAGAAATGGCAGATAAAATCAAAAAGAAAACAACCTTGCATAAGAAAGAGCAAAAAATGTCGGAATTAATCGACTATAACTGGTCAAATTTTTCACGCATTCAAATTCTACAAACTCATGCACAGTAAGAAAAAATACAATACAGCAACTTGTAGTTGTCCAGTCAGGACAAATACTTGCCATCGACCAAATAGCATTTTTCAGCCTTTCTACGCATGTGCTGCCTACTTGCTGTCTTAGAACTCGCCGAGTGTAAACCTGGCATTACTCTCAACTACTTTTTATTTTTTGAGATTTTTCTCAAAAACACTACTTTACAGTATATTCTTTGAAAATTTTAAGAGTTCCTGAATGACTATCAACAAATAATACTAATTTCACCAGTTTTTATTTCCTTTGAACATTCTTAATCCCTAGATATATTGTCAATGTTTATCAGACACCCCCATCTCCTTTCTCGATGTTATCAAACCTGGTATAAGAAATGATTCACATAAGGAGCAAGCCAAAATGTAAAAAATTTACTTTCTTAATGAGTGATGTTTTATGTTGTCTGAAGTCTGTCAAATCCTGCCTAACAAACACCTCTCATAATGAGCAAAAAAATAACTCTTAATGAATAAATTTTGCAGAGCCAATAAGAAACATTCTGATGTCATATGTAGGTTCGGTTTGTGTTGAGCACTAGTTCAAAGTAAATCCTTATTTCTTATGGAGAAGTTCTGGCCGAATAGCATCATTGAATGCGACTCCCACTGATTTTAGCAAGCATCTCTGAAGCCGTTATCAATGGAATTATGTCTTTGACCAAGATTATAGGATTAGAAATATGGATACCAACAACATTGATGAATTAGTAGAACATATCCAAAGCTATTGAAGAACCTAAGAAGCTGCATTGCATTCAGTATTGTAGCATAAAGCTGAGGAGGAAATTTGGGCAGTAGAGGTGGAAATAATAAACTCAACAAAATAACCACCTTGCTGTGAAATCAGAGAGATGCTGAAAGCAATTAGGCAGAGCTCGTAATAATTGGATCAATTTGACCATTTTACTTGGTTTTTGTATTGGTGATTTCCCTTCCCACTTCCAATTTTTGTAAGGAAAAAAAAAAAGGAAGTGGTGATGGTGGGGAGTAGACAACAGTTGGTAATGTATCTGGAAGTCATGAGCAGAGTGATAAGGGTTAATAACCTTTTGAGAAAATTTTTTAGACTTTTGGTTGTTATGAAATTTTATAGTATAACTTTAAAACCTATTCAAAACTGATAATCCATAAAATGCAATAAAAAGAATAATGAAAAATTGGGGGAGGGAATAAATTCAAAATTAAATTTAATAGTTAATCTATTATTTTTAGTGCAAATTGTCAGGTATCAGAGGTAAGAAAATTTTAGATATACCCTTAAGTAATAATCATGGAAGTTGGTAAATAGTAAAAACAAAACACCAAGGATTAAACCTGGAAAGTAAAAAGGCGAGAAGTATGTAATAAATTGACTATGCCAGTGAAGCTGTATTAAAAGTAGATAAGATAGCCAGAACACAAAGGGAAGTTTTTCCATAATTTAATTATAAATTTTTTATGCTTGTTGTTTTTTAAAGTGATTTTGATTGCAGTTTTATGTTGGAATCATCATGCTCTAAATATCATTTGGATTGTTTTGTTTTCCATATTTTCACTTCTTTTGAAAATGTATAATCTCAAGCATGATACACATATTCCAAGACTGGTTGGCTGATAAAGATAGATGAGCATTTTGATTTCCATTATTATCTATTAATAATAAAATAAGCTTCTGCACATGAATTAACATTGTCGATGAAAAGCTCTATTAAATTGCTTACAAATATGGATAACATGAGAATTGAAAATTATGATACTAGTAAGGATAGATCTAAATAATTTTGCTTTGCTCTTATTCTCCTAAATTGTGAAGAATCATATAGTGTAAAAGATTTGTAATACTGAAGTTTTATGATAAATTGATCCAATTAATTGTTTTTTTTTTTAACAATAATCATATTGAGAAATTTTACTCTTATCATTGCAAACTCTGCATGACAAATTTAGAGGGTATCTTTCTCTGCTGTTTGGAATGGACAATTAATCACTAGGGAGAATGTCACATCGACTATTTTAACCAGGAATAAGAAAAGAACTTTTTGGAATAAACAGTGTAGAGAAGGAAGTAATTCATTGACTCTTGAGTTTGTAGAAATTGCAGCCGATGCAAGTATACTGTCCAGTAACTTGTGAAAGCTAATGTTAGTAATTAATTATTCTGAAGAAAGAAAATTGTAATTTCCCATTAAGGGTATGAATGAAGCTTAGTGGATACATCTTAACAACTTTAATTCAAAAACTATTATATGTTGAGGAGCTAAAAACTTAAATCAGAAAAGCAGTTGCTGGAATGAAATTCACATGCTTATGATGACAACTAAATCCTGATGTATTACCCTTTTGTTCTTTATAAATTCTATTCTTAAAGAAAAGAAACATTATAATTTTGGAACCTTTATCAGTAAGATTTGCCTCAGTTTTAATTTATATTTAATCCAGTATGATTTAGACCTTATTCTTTAATTCTAAAGGACTACTACGGAACTAATTTATATTTAAATATATATTATATAGCAGTTTCGAAGACATTGAAGAGACTTTCGATTTTTTTGACGTCAGAAGCATGCATTATGTACAAGCAGGAGCAACTGACACACAACACAGAGCAAAAAGAAAGAAAATAAAGGCCAACTGAAGATTTTATCCCTGATATTATAGATGTCGACTTTGACAAGAGAAACAGAGGGATCCTTTAGAAGAATCTGTTTACATCGGTGATTCTCTATCCCTTCAATCAGCATGTGGGAACCGCTGATGCAATCATTTTTACAAAGCTTCAGTTGAATTAATTTGAAAGAAAAAAATGGAATAGGATTAGGAAATAAGAGAATATTTTAGAATGATTTTGACATGTGCTGAATTACTCTAAAAAATTAGGATTAAATTAAATTTAAAAATATCATTACATATATATATATATATCTATTCCTTGTGTGTGTTTGTGGAAGTAAAATGTTAAACATTTTTGAGTTCAATTGAAATGTGTAGATACCTAAAAAATGTCTTTATTTATCTAAGTAAACTTCTTCTAGGTAAAAAAAAAAACATTTAGTTGTATATCTGTATTCATAGCAATACTGATATTATCCCAATTGAGTGATTGCTTTGAAAAAAGGAAAAAAAAAAACTGTTTAATGAGTGGAACTGTTTAGTGAAAGGAAAAAAAAAAACTGTTTAATGAAAAATTCTAGTTATGATAAAATCACAGTAAAATTAAAAGTTTGCTTAGGACAACTCCAAAGTACTTGCTTCATTTTCCAGAGAATTGGAAGATATCATTCTCAAGAAAAATTCTATATTTGGATGAGCTCAAATGCTCTTGATTTTTCATATAAAATAACAGTTATCATGATTGTGGTTGTGACTAAGGAACTCTGACAAGTGTTCAAAATAAAGAATGTGTAATGAAGTATTATTTTCTTTTAATGGTGGCTGGAAGTGGGCAGATGACTTTTGACACATCTGGAGATCACTGTCATTCAAATGAAATAAAAATTAGTAAAACTGGATCAAAGGCTGGGGCTAGATAACTGGTTAATTGGTTTTCCTTATTATTTGAAATATACAGTCACTCAAAAAATTGAGTACACCTTATTTTTACTTGATAAATCTAACTTTCAATATGAATAACACATTACCGAAAAGTGCAAACATGTTTTATTTTTACACGTGACAAAGGGTTTAATTTAAGGTAAAAACAAAGAAAAATCAACAAAAAACTTCTAGAAGGAAAAATTTTGGAAGCATTTTAGATAAACATATGCAGATTTTACGTCAAAAAATTGAGTATACACCAATAAAATTTTTGTAATATTTCGCATACAAAACAAGTGTCAATACTTAGTTGCATGTCCTTAGACTTTTATAATACCCTCTAAACTTCGTGGCATCGATTTGACCAACATTTGTGTGGTATCTGAAGATATTTTATTCCATTCTTCTTGCAACACTTGCTTTAAATGGGGTTTGTTTCTAATTTTGTGCTTCTGGACTGCTTTTTTGAGTGTGGCCCACAGATTTTCAATGACATTGATGTCGGACAATTGTAGTGGTGTGTGTAATTGCTGTTTACAATGAAAAATACACCACATTTTGACATTATGTACCGTGTGTTTCGTGTCATTATCCTGCTTCCCATCTAAACCCAAATTTTTAGCACTTTCCTTCAAATTGTTGAGAAGGATATGCAAGTTAACCATAGGGTTCATAATGCCATCTGTAAAGACTAAATTTCCTACCTCGAATGAAGCCATGCAACCTCATACCACGACAGAGTCGCCACCATGCTTGACTGTAAGACGTAAATTTTTTGGATCCAAAGCGGTATTAGGCTTTCTCCATACAGTGTGATGGTCATCACTGCCAAAAATGTTGAATTTACTTTCATAACTAAATATAACTTTCTTCCAAAGGTTATTGGTCTTCAATTGATGAGTTTTTGCAAACTTCAAACGCCTTTTCAGATTTTGCAAACTGATGAATGGTTTCTTTTTAACAACTCAACTTTTATATCCAGCTTGTCTAATTGCATTTTGCACAGTTTCAGCAGTTACACTTCTGTTGATTATTTGAGAAGTTTCTGCAGCAAGTTTGCACTTACTTTAGGATCAAACTTGATTACATCACTCAGAATAACTTTCCTTCCTCTTCCACATCTATTTTCAATCAATCCATCATTTTTAAATTTTACAATGATTTTCTGGACACAAGTGTGACTTCTACCAACTATTTCAGCTATTTCACGATAAGATTTTCCTTTTTTAAATAATCTTAATACAGATTTTCTTACATCAATACTGGTTTCTCTTCGAGGAGCCATTTTCCAATTAAAAGTTTGACTTTAAGTTAATCTCGCATAAACAATTTTTTAAAAAGTTTAAGATAAGTTTATGTAAAATTAGATTAAAGTAGCAGTAGAAAATATTTATTAGTAATTAAACATATTTTTCGTAAATTCGCACATTTTTCAGACAATTTTATTTTGCCGAAAAAAAAAATCATCTGAATAGAAAACACAACAGTTAATTTTTTTCACAGCAATTAATCTTTTGAAAGTTTTATTTATTGTTTGATATTTAGAATTTTTGTTTATATGTAAAACGGCGCTTTTAAAAAGGCAATGGATGGAAAGATACATTTCCGAAAAAGGTATTCTTATTCAGAAACGCTCTAAAAGCCATGATGGAATATCATATCATCATAATTATGATGTACAATGATAGTAAGAACAAGGGCTATCAAGCTAAACATTTAAAACACAAAATATGAATGTAATTTTTTCTGTACACTCCATTAAAATCGCATAAAAATGTGCAAACACCATCTGTATTCTCAATTTTTCGAGATGAAAATCTGCATATATTTATTTAAAATGCTTCTGAAATATTTCCTTTTAGAAGTTTTTTGTTGATTTTTCTTTGTTTTTACTTTAAATTAAACCATTTGTTATGCGTAAAAATAAAGACATGTTTGCACTTATCAGTAATGTGTTATTCATTTTGAAAGTCAGATTTATCAAGTAAAAGTAAGGTGCACTCTCAATTTTTTGAGCCACTGTATGTATTGTACCATTTATTACATATCAAAGTAGCAGCTGACGGCTTTTGGTGTAAATATTTCATGCAAGAAAATAATATATTCAGTATTAACTATCAATAGAGTGCCACCATGATTTAGCAATCTATTATGTGTTAAAAATGTATTAACATCAACATATTTTTTTAATTTATTTATTTTCATATAAAATATACAAAATTCTTTTATACTTTGAAAGTTTATTTTAACCACTTGTACTGGCAAAAGATTAATTTATCCATATGCAAAAACAGTCCACCGTAACTTTCGGTGAAGTCAAAATTTTCAATACTATATTAGATTTCGGAAAAAGGTTTATATTTTCTAAAAGAATTGATTTTCGACTTATGACTGTGCTTCGGCAAATAGTCTTAGTCAAATTATTATGATCTTAAAACTCAATCTTATTATTATTTTTCTATGATAATTACTTGTGTATGCAACACATTGTTGCTGATTTTGTAACAAAAGCATTTTCCAGTGCAAATGGTTAATTGAAATAATGCCAGTTGTAACAATGTGACTTCTAAAGACCATCATCTAATTTCCATAAGCTGCTAATTTTTGGAGAAAGATACAGAATAAGTATTTTTGGTGATAATTCTTGAGCGTATAAAATTATTTAAAATATCTAGGATTTTTATTCTGTTGAAATGATCATTAACAAAATTTTTCTGAGAACATATATTTTAATTAATTAAAAAAATATTTTTTTTCATATAATGTGCTAAAACTTTATTTATATTTGTTATTTAAGAATCTATTTTCTTATATTAATTTTTACCTATTATTACGGGGTGTATGTGGTTTAAATAGTTTGTTAATTATTATTGATTACATTCATTTCATGGACATAAAATAGTTTGTTGCATATCTATGATAATTATGTAACTTTTTTTAAACTTCAAATAATGAATGAAAAATTGTTATTCTTTTCCTTGATTTGGATATGTTAAATTATAGAATGTAGAAGTCAGAGATTCATCCATGCATTGCTCAGAATTAATTTATTCTGTTCTATAAAATTTTAAAATTTTTACTTGTAAAAGTTTAAAATAAAAACAATTATAAGACTTAAAAAAATATAATTTGTCTGCAAAACTTTTTAAAGATGTCGATAATTGAAGAGCTAAAAATATATGAATAATTTTGCCAATAGAAAAGTAATCCACTTACTGGACCATTCAATTGCAACAGTTGACCATCAACAGCAAAAATCTTTGGCATCAACCCCTAGGCTTAACTTTGCTTCAGGAATCAGATGCTGAAGAACAGTTATTGCCATCAGAGTATTTTTTGCATTGTTAAATACCTACTAGATTGTCTACATCCATTGAAATTTATCTTGAGAGATATCTTAGTTTCTTTTCTTTTGATTTCTTTTATTTTTAATGCCTTCAAGAATTTGTTAAATGGTGTCAAAATGTGTGTAGTGCTTGGTTTGAAACAGTTATAATAATTGAAAACATTGAGAAAATGTCTTGGAATTATTATATTTGACTTTGGAAATTTAAAATTGCAGTCCACATGATTTGATAATAGTTCAATTCCAACCTCTGAAATCTTAAAGCCTAAAAAATCTGTTGTTTTAGTTCCAAATACTTATATAAATGACGATAATTTCGTGAATGTCTGAATGAAATTTTAGCTCATTGTAGCTGCTGGAATTTGTTAGGCTAAGAAAATGCAGTTCAACAAAGATTAAGGCCAATAGTTGTTGATGTAGCATAAAAGGTAGCTGCTGCCATTATATAGTCAAAACTGCATGCAAGTTCTGAAATAAATTTGTTATACTGTAGAATTGCATACAAAAAAAATTTATTATAGAATTATTGTAAACATCGTCAAAATATATTAAAATTTTATTATAAGCTTTTATGTGATCTTTTTGAGAAAAGACTTTTATATCATCTCACTTGGAAGTAAGATCTAGAATATTTGGTACTCTATAGTTATTTTTTGGCATTAAGTAACCACTCCTAGCTAGCCCTTAGATAGTGTCGAGTGAAAATGATGCACAGTTAATGGTCACATGTGCCCTAATTTAATTATATCTTTTAATTCTTTTTTGGTTATTTTGAAACTATCCGACATGTGTCTTGACAGTAACTGGGGATCATTTTATTTGAATATAGTGACCTGCAGAATGTTTTATTTCTTGATCTGGAAGAGATTTTTTTTTTTTTTTTTTTTTTTTTTTTTTTTTAGAAATTCCAGTTGTAAATTTCATTGGCATTATTTCCAGATGCTGTTTTTATCGAATTATTATAATTTCCTCTGAAAAAATACTGGAAAATTAGTTTTTATTGACTAACTTTTTCCACATAAATTTAATCTCAATATGATGTTTTGCTAAAAATCTGTACCTATTAAGAAAGTTAATGATTTTCAAACTATAAATGCCCATTTCGACATTTTTTTCAGGCATTCTAATGAGATTATTAGTTTGCATACTTGGATCAGAGAGAATCATTTGACTATTACTTCTTTTTTGCAGTTTTAATGCAAAAATCTACCAAATGTCAAATTTTGTAAACATAAAAAAAAAAATTGATATGTCTATATCTAATAAATAAGTGACAGATGTTTTTGGCCAGATAGTTGTTTCCTACACTGTTCACCAACATGTATTTTATGAAATTGCATGTGAAAACACTTTTGCAGTCGTTTTTGCCAAACTCATAGTAATATCAGCATTTTTTAATAATTTTTATCTTGTCTATCTTCTTAAGTGAAGCTTTATGATAGTTACATTTATGATTTCAATCCCCTAGTCACATCATCATTATGGAATGAAGCATTTGTGTTTGTGTGTGTTGTGACTTGTAGCACTTTTATAAGCCCGCTGACAGTTATATGTCAGCGATTTAAGCTGAATGAGCTTTTCTTGTTTTTTCAGTAGTGCCAATTAGGGCCAAGAGTATGGCTTAGCTACTTCAAGCATCACATTCGCTTGCACCCCCCCCCCCCCCCTTTTTTTTTTACAGAAGGGCACATTCACACACCTCACAGAAGAACAACCATGGCCGAAACAAGACACCCTGATCGCGGGGAAGATGTACTACCCCTGTGTCAGGACGTCATTTAATTTTTTCATGCAAAAGCTTTGCAGAATTGATGCATGCATTGGCTGAATTTGACGATATCTGCACAACTCTGTGTGCTGCGTTTTGATGATGTTGATTGTAGAATTGGTGCTAAAATTGGACATTCGGAAATTGAGAACTACTTCTGGAATATTCTTATATTAATTTGGTACTTTATAGGATTCTGCATGACATTTGTATGGCTTGCAAAAGTTCACTTGATGTATGATTT
Source organism: Argiope aurantia (assembly GCA_026543865.1). Lineage (NCBI taxonomy): Eukaryota > Metazoa > Arthropoda > Arachnida > Araneae > Araneidae > Argiope > Argiope aurantia. Next base: position 42,636 of record JAPMOR010032569.1, on the reverse strand, counting down.
TCAAATTGTTCTTATTTCTTACTACAATGGTTCTCTGCATCTTTTTAATCAATTCATTTTTCATGTATTTTTGGATTACCTAGATTGTGTTAATTTGTTTAATGATCAACTCTACTTTAGATGATAGATGAAACATAATGTAATTGAATTGAATTTTACTCTTGGTAATTCAATTTAGTAAGGCAGGTTCAAAAATTGCTTCACATATAATGGACTACATAGCAGAGTGTAAAATTAAATGTTGGAGTCTTTAAAGCATTAGCTCCTGCCATATTACTAACAGTGTGTGTAGAGGGGGGGGGGGCTTTTTTTTTTTTACATTGAAATTTAATTTGTAAAGTCTGTGGTTGTTATATGAAGGTTATATATTTTTAGAGGTGGAAATTCATCCATCTTTAGTCTAACCATTTAATTCTGTTTTATAAAAATATAAAAGCTTTTATTTGATCAGGCATATTATATCCATATGGGAAAAATTAGGTCTTTATCAACATATTCATTAAAACTCAAATTAAAAGTTTAAGTTATAGCTCACTACAGGTATATTTAAAATAAACGACAAAAGTCAGTCATATTTTCATTTTGAACCTCGCTTTCATTTTTTTAAAATTTACATGTATTGAAATTAACAGATATACATTGTATTTTCAGTTTTGTTAAAACTTAATTAGTTTGTACTTGATCTAAAATTTTCTTTTCTGTTATTTTTCAGTGTATGAAGTGTCAGATAAAAGAAAAGAATATAAAATATTTCATACATTACAGTGGCTGGAATAAAAAGTAAAATCTTTAATATATTCATTGCTTGGTAGATTTTTTGAATTATTTATTTTGGAATTATTAAATAAAAATGTTTTATTTTGAAATATAGCTGGGATGAGTGGGTACCTGAAAGTAGAGTTTTGAAGTACAATGATGCAAATATGCAGAAACAAAGGGATTTGGAAGCTGCACATCGGTGAGTTGTTGACAAATCTTTGGTTTGTACTTAATTTTTGATCCTAAAAATGTCTCTTTTGCAGTTAATTTTTAAAATGATCTATAACAGTCTACTTTTTTTAAATCATTATATTTTTAGTAAAGAAAAAGTGTAATACATCACTTAGGAACCTATCTAAATTTTGAAACTTTTGTAAGAGGAATAAAAAATGAAATTTTACATTCAAGAACAAATCTGCCATCCCTCATCCATGTGGTATAAACCTGAGGCTACATGATGTACCAATATGAAAAAAATATTCAATTTTTGTTATAGGTACCAAATATTCACACACACACACCTCTTCTCGCAAAATTGATATTTATTACACAATGATTTATGTAATATATAACAAAATAGCAATATTTGTTTGTTTTTTTAAATAAACTCAATAGCATTTGTCTAATTGTCTTGTTACTCACTATTACCTTATTTCCTTTTTTAGTACAAATTTAATAAGATGAGAAGATTTCCTTTGTGTTTGGTGAAGGTTGATGCAAATGTACATTATATAATTTTGCGGACAGCTAGGCATTATCAGAATGTCCTCTGTTTAATCGTCGTTGGATACATTTTCTTTTGAATGCATTATTTCCAAACATCAGTGATTTAGTGTGGGGAAAATCCCCATTGTAATATTTTTGCATATTTTAAAACATTTGGACTTTATCATTTTATTTAAATGCTATGGGGTTTTTTTTCTCTCTCTCTCTCTCTCTCTCTTTTTATCCTTATTTAGTACAGTAAAATTATCTCATATTTTTACTGTACTACTATTATATTTTATACTCTCAAAATATATATTTTTTGTTATATGAATTGTAGATGATTTTTTATCGTTGATTATCTGTTGATTAATAATTATGAATAAATGAATTAATTTCCTATGTTTGAAAATAAATTCAATTCACATTATAAAAACTATATTCTTTATTTTTTCATTCTCAAAAGATTTAATTTTGTGCTCTGATGTTATTTGTGAAACTTTTTTGGAAAAAAAATAAGCATTTAGTTCCTTCTTTTAATTAGAGTTTTAAAAGTTGTTTATAATATTAAATTTTTAAAAAGTATACTTCATTTTCTTTGTTGCTGTTAGCAAAGTGAAAAAAAGTAAAGCAGGAAAAAGTGGTTCAAAAAAAGAACCTACTGATCGTGAATCAACTGCTCTGCCACCCCAAGAAAAAACTCAAAAACAAAAGAACAAAGAAGGTGATTGTTTATTTTTTTACACTATATATAATTTTTCTAAATGTGTATAACTAGAGGTTCATGTTTATTTTAATTATTTCCTTCGTATATTCTCTCTTCAACAAATTTATGCAAGTTTCTTTTCAAGCAATTATGCAATTTATCATTTTTGTTGCCTAGTTTCAAAAAAATATATATATGTAAAATATATATATTGAAATGTTTGGAAACATGCAAAATAAAACTTATCTTTATAGGCCATAAAAATTTAGTATATTAGTCTTAAATTATGTCTCTGGCACTAGATACAAGTTGAAAATGTTGCTGATGGGAATTACTATTGCTTGCTGGATAGTTTTGTTTTATGGGTAATGATTTTTGTTGCATCAGTTTTCATTGCTTTATTTTTTCTGATATTTCTGATTGTTTAAATAAGTAACATTTCAAAAAATTATGGTTTTGTTTTCTCTTTTCTTGAATAATTCTGTGTACAGTATTGAGTATGAAATTAAGTTTATCATTTTCAATCAGAAAATATGAGTACTCATTTAATTCTATTTTTGAAATCATACTTTTTGCATACATGCATATATTAAAAAAAAAGAAGAAAAAAAATTCTTGAACGATTATTTTAATTTAATATCCCCCCCCTTCCCATTTCTTAATCTAGAAGGAAACAAATCAATAACTCAAGTTGTTTGATTACTGGTGTTTAGTCACTCACACACAAGTTTCTTCCTTGTTTATCATTTTAGAAATTCAGAATAGAGTAGAGATTTTTTCAAACAATGAGCTACTCAAAATGCATATTTAATACAGGTTTGGTTTACAAAAATATGAACTTTTTTGAATGGGTTAGAAAAGATTCATAAAATCCATTTACTGCATGCTGTTTGCTTTTTAAGGAGATAATATCTTAAGTGATATGTGAAAACATGCACATATTAGTCATGCTAAAAAAGGAAATTATATAAAATGTGCTATTTTAAAAAAAAAATCGCAATTGATTTTGTTTGTGAAAGGAATATAGAAGAGGACATGAGAAATTTGAAACCGATATCAAACTTTTTAATTAAAGAGCCATCGTTTAAAGCTAAACTCTTATGGACATTAAAACTTGTTGTGTCACATTCATTCTTTGATGCATTTAATGATATGTTGCAAATATTTTCACATGTGTTCATTCTTAGTGAAACAGCAAAAAGTATGCTTTAAGTTGTACTTTTTGTTATGGTGTAGTTTTGTTGATTGCAAGAATAAAAGATTGTAGTCATAGCTTTCAAAAATGAAACAATACCATTCGTCATTGTGTGATGGAAAATTCACTCCTTTTCTACTATCCCATTTTTTTATTATTTTTTTTTCATGTATAGATTAATTTAATTTCAATTTGTGTGACAGTTGTTATTTTTCCATGAGATTCCCAAATTGCAGCTAATGAACAAGCTCTAGATTTCTGTAAATATATGAAACAATAGAATACATTTCTCGGAAAGGATTGGCACCATTCAATCTGCAGAAGCAGCGCTGTTATGTTTAGTCAACTATACTTAAATTTATTGAATGGTTTGTTTATTATTTCAGAAACTGAGTTTATTCAAAGTAGATTAGAGAATACTTTTAAATCGATGAGCTGCTCAAAATCCGTATGTTAATACAAATTGGACATATAAAAATATCAGTCCTGATTTTGCTGAATGGGTTCGAGAAGTTAAACAAAATCAATTTGTTGCATACTGCTCACTTTGTAAGAAGATGATGAGCCTAAGTAATATGGAAAAACGGACATTTCCTCATGCCAAAAGAGGAAAGCATACAAGATTGTGTGCCAAGTTCAATTGATGTTGGACTTAATATTTAAAAGTAATAAAGGAAAAAACAACATGTCAAATCCAAAAACATCAAATTTAATATCCAAAAATAAACCATTTTCAAACTTTTTATAGTTCAAGAACAATAATTTAAAGCTGAATTATCATGGGCATTAAAATGTATTTCATCACATTCATTCTTTAAGGCATTCAATGATATATTTGAAATATTTTCACATATGTTCACTGAAAGTAAAATATCTAAAAAAAATGTACATTACACCATACAAAAATATTGTATTTTATTTGTGAAGGATTAGCTTCATGAAACCGATGACTGAAAAATCTGCAGAAGTTTCAGAAATTGATGCCCACATACATGAATGGGCAAAAATGAATTAATAAAACAAATAATTTTGCTTTGTAATGTTATTTTTGTTAATTAATCAGTAAATGATTTGTATCATGATCAGATTAATGTGTTGTTTTATTTCATCCGAGTCCTTAATTTTGTGTGATTTACAATTAAAGAGCACGAGAGTTAATATATTTCCCTTCTAAATGTACATACATATATATATATAATAATATAAACAAACCTTCTTTTAGTGTGCTATTATTTTGAATAATTTTAAATTGTTGCTTTCTTTCCTTGCTTCCCCACCCCCACCCCATTTCTTAATCTTATTGTCATAACAAACACATGAGTATTATTTGCACATTTCCTCGTATCTTGAATATATGTATGGGAAAAACACATGGAATTTTTTTTTTTTCCCAGATTTGAGTGGTGCCCTGAAATGGATTTTATTGTAAAATGGTGTGAACTAACCAATATTTTTCACAAGATATTGGAGTTCAATATTTTTAAATCACGCCACTGCTCGAGAATTGTTTGAGAATTTTAAAGAAGTTATATCAAGTTTTGATATATAGTTATTTTTACAAATTATGGGTTGATCAAATGTAAATTTTAAATCTGGGTATTTGTGGACTACACATAATCTATTGAGCATTTTGTATGAACATAAATATACTAAATGGAAGGTATATGTTATTCTAAGAGCAATGTATAAAATATTTTAAAATAGTCGAGCTTGATATGCCATTTCCCTGGAAGTTATTTATTCGTCTTAATTTTAATTGAAGGTTTTTATTTATTTATTTATTTTTTTGTTGTTGTTGAGTAGAAAATATCAGTGTTTGCAAGAGTACTGGAAAAGATTTTGACAAGATAAGAAATACATAACTTCAATTTTTTAAAGCAATAATATAGTAATGCTTGTCAGTATAAATTGCTTCTGGCTAAAAATTCTCTTATATTGCTAATATTCTTCAGCCATTTCTTTAAAGAAATTCAGGCATAGTGGAGCAACTGAAACTGAAAGAAAAGGGGGGATCTCCTTTCTAATTCCTTTACAATAAGAAACCAAAAACTTGATATATTCTGTCTGGGATGAGTTGACAAATGCGACATAAAAACTATTGATATTTACTGGATATATTATAGTAACCAAATGCACTCATTTATCTGAGGGCAAAGGTCAGACACAAATTTGTCAGAACCATGCTTTATTAATATTCCATTTCGAATAACATTCTTTTTTACTCATGTTATGAAAGCTTAGCTATTAAACCTCATGAGAAACAGCAGCAGTTTCAAACTAAAGTAGTGTGTGCTGTAAGTGTACAGTTACCACTTATGATGACTGGAAATTCACAGGTACACATGCTAAAACTGTCCACTCTAACTCTCAGTGAGACCATACAAAGTTTCCAATATCTTATAAAAATTGGTAGAAGATTTGTATCTTTTAAATAAATTAATTTTCTTTCCAAGACTGTGTGTATTTCAGTAAACAATCTCTGTCAATGAGTTGCAAGCATCATTTTTACTTCTGTGACAATTGCTGCTGATGATGATGATGTGTGTAACACGTCATTGGCGATTCTATGACAAAAGATGTGCAGATTATGTCTTTTCAACACAAGTGTTTAAACTTGTTTACAGTTTGTTATGAAGGGAAAAAATGGAATTTGAAATCATTGTCTACACATAAATTTAGAAATTATTATTTTTCCTCAACACTTAAAAATATGTCATAAAACATATGCAGGTTATAAAAATAAAAACTTATGCAGATTATTATGGATGCACTTTTTCACATCTCAAAAGGTAAGAAATTCCAGATAACAAATTTTTCTACTGGCAAGAATGGTGATGTGCCAGTTCCTAGAAACTTTTCTATAAATAAAAGATTTTTTTTAAAAAAACACGCATGCACACAACTCCAAAAAATGCAATTTATTTATCTTGGTATTTCTACTAACATTTGATGATGTATATTTCATATGACGCATTATTATGGGTATTTTCAAATATCCCACAGCTGACACCTGTACTGAAAGAATTCCAACAACAGGTTGTCTCTAAAACTGAAGCCAAAGGATAATTAATGTTGACTTATATCTAGGAACACTCTGAACATATGTTAAAGTAGCTTGTTACAACTGCAAATAACTTGCAATACTCATTCAGAAAAGTATTTCACAGACTTGCAAGCAACTTCATAACTTTCAGTTTTTTTTTTTTTTTTTTTTTTTTTTTTTTACTTCTAATGTATGTATGTGTAAAAGTGTCTATGCATGTGTTCTAACAAATTGATCAAACTACAGTGACTTACATTTATTTTGGTGGCTCTATACACCACAAAATTTAAATTTTAGTGTAGAAAATAAAATTAATTAATATTTTATGGTTCTTTTGGTAATTTTTACATGGATTTGCTCGTAATATCATTTATAATAATCATGGAATAAACAGTGTACCATGACAAAGAGAGAAATTTTTATTTTGCATTTTGAACATAATTCACTAAATTTTGAGAATTTTAAAAGTAGCTTTCCTTAAAAATTCTAGTTTTCTTATCCTTTTTCAACATTAAAAAAAAAAATTTCTGAATTTAAAACAAAAATATTGAAAATATTTTTTCAATTGGTTTTTAATTGTTTCCCTGAAGTGTTTGGTACATTTTTGATGAAATTCATTAAAGTGAAGAAATTCTTTCTTCACTTAGAAAATCCTGAAATTTTATCTTTCTGACAAATAAGTGGATGTGGATGGGATGAACTACTAAATTATATGTACTTTGTGTCCATGTTATCCTGGTTCTTCATTAATATTGTCGATTATAATTGCACGAAGTATAAATGCCTTTAATTACATATCAATGATACTCACAAAAAAAATATATGGCTAATTAAATGCTTAAGTTTGTAACTCATTGCTCTTTAGATTTCTATTTTAATTTGAATCTACATGTTCACTAAATCAATAAATGAAAATGTAATCAAATGTCTTATTTAGATCATGTATTTTTAAACTTCTACTTAATTAGCTTGAAATTTTTTAAACTTAGCTCTTTTAATTCCTATAAAAATTCATATAAATCAATTTATCTTTTGAAGTTTAAATAAATTCAAGTGAATTAATAAAGTTTCATTCAACTTTCTGTATTAAATATTTTGTTTTCTGAAAGTCATTCTTCTAAATGATAGTAGTAGATTTTCCCTTTTTTCTAAGTAATAGTATAGTAACTTAATTTTGAAACATTCTTTTAGATGAATTTAATTCAAAATAATCAGTAACACCATTTTATCAATTTAAACTATCATTCTGTTTGAAAGAGCAAACTCCTACTGGTCATTCCAGGAGTTATTTTTACACAATTTAAAGTCATTGCATTCTAAATTATGCAATTAATAATTGTATTTTCATTTTCTTTCTTTTTGAAGCATATTTTGATATGCAGTTATTTCAACATTTATCTCTTCAATTTTTATTGTTGTAAAAAAAAATCAAGATTAATGTTATTATTTTTTAACTTTGTTTTAAAAACCATATTTTGTGTAATTGTGGATCTAATTTTGTTGGCATTCATCATGTAATCGAAAACCCTTTGCGAATTCTCTTAGTTTCTATAATTTACCTGCTTGTCTGTATCTGTATATTCTGTAATTTTTTTTATTTTGTTTTATTTTCCTCCAATATTAATTCATAAACACTGTTGTTTTCAGTTAACATAACTTGCTTTAACTTCTTCTAAACTATCGTCGCAATGACTGACAAAAAATATTATGTTTGCTTTAGATCATGCATTATTAACCCATTAAAAGGCACAATATTTTTTAAAAAATATTATTAACAAATGTGTGTGTAAAGTTGCATTCCTTGAAAGAAGAAAATAAAAAAATTACACCTGAAGAATTTTACCTACACAAAAATTATTACAGCATTTGGACTAGGAAACTGATTCTTTGGTTTTGCTAATTATTTTAAATATGTAAATGATGGGCAAACAACTGGATGCTGAAGGCGAGTAGTTTATATTCAATGTTGAAAAGTTATGGTCAAGGTTATTTCTAGCGTAAAAGCAGAAGCACTTTTTTTTTTCTTTCTTTCTTTTTGTTCTTAACATTGGGAAATCAAGCTTTTAATTTCATATTTTTTTAATCCTGAAAAAATATATCCTATTATTCTGTTACATTCAAGGAAGAATTTATCATTAGAACATATTTTTGAAATTATTTTTAAATGCATTTAAAAGTTCTTCTGGATACTGTTGTGTTATTATTCATAATCAGTATGGACAGATTACTGAGCACGCCACCCATTTACTAACTCCGTACTGATTACTATAGGCTCTGTCTCCTGGCTTTTTATAATTTCCATGTCAATAAAAAGAATTTTCTAAAAAGATTACCACATCCTAATGGACCTATTGCTGAAATTTCTATAGATTATGGGATCTTTGATGTTGTTATTAAGGTTGGGGGAAGAGGGAGATTCATTGATCTGACATCCATCAGAACTATCTCTATAAAATTGCCTTCTGCGCCAGAAGACCCATTACACTGAGAAGCAATACTACAAATTTGCAACAATATATTATTCTATTCTTTAACTGTAACATAAATATGAATCTCTTTCAAATTAAGGATGCTTCTTTTTCTGCGATGTTAGTTCAGGGTGGCGAAAATCGGAAATGGGCAGAGAATTCTGAAAGACCAGGAAAAATCGGGAAAATTTTCTAAAACTTTTTCTTTTTTTGGTTTTGATAATTATTGTGATTAACATTTCCTTGGTTTTTTTCATAACTAGAACAAAATGTTTTTGGCATTTAGTAATAATCAATCATTTACTAAAGTCTAAAATGGAGGCTGACCATGTATCCGCATCAAAAGCAGTAGGATGGTTATAGGGACTGACATTTTGCCGTGTAGAATCGCCTGTACCATAAAAACCCTTAATTCTGATATACGCTCATCTTATTTATGATGGATTCTGCTTTTGCTAACTGTTTTAAAACAACTAATTTGTTAATTCTTGTCTTGTATCCTATATTACATAAATTTATCTTGTTTTAAAAAATTGATACCATGATTTCTTGCATTATTTGTACCATGATAATATGATTATGTTATAATTTGTTCATTCTTCATTTGAAGATTGAATCCATATTAAGGCTTGAATTAGCATTTCTACTCTTAGTCAAAATAATTTAAGAGCAATAATATTAGTTGTACTAATGTTTAGAATTGCAATGGGAGTGAATAAGAAATGATTTGTCATGATTTGTCCCTAAAAATTTTAAGTTTTAGAATTTCATGGAAAATGCAATGTAACAAAAACCCAGCTTCTATTACTTTTGAAATTTCCAGCTTTAATTAACTTTTAAAAAATTATTTTCTCGTATACAAAGAATACAGAAAAAGTATTGTAATTATCAGAAAAGTGCTTTTTTTTATAATTAAATTTCTACCAGACCACCCCCTATTTAATTTAGCATTTTTATTTCTAAATTCCATTTAATAAACCATCAAGCAGAAGGGAAAATGTGTCATTTAATGCTTATGGTTTCATTGCATGGTTTCTCCCCCCCCACACACACACACACCACCACCACCACCAAATTTAAATCTTTAGCTTGTTTAGTCTTGTGTTTTGGACACATTCTTATTTCACCAAATGTATAACATTGTAAATAGGTTTTGTTTAGATTTCCTCAGTGTTTCTTCTTATTATATTGTTTGTTTTGATTGTTTAGTTGGGATTTTTCCTCCTTTTACATTGATATTCTTTTAAAAATCTACATTTTATGTTTCAAAATCTTGTTATTTGTAAGCATTTTTTCTATGCTGCATTATACAATTTTTTCAATTTGCTAGTTTTTAAATTCCACGATCCATTTATTTAATGCTGAGAGCTTAATCTTTTTATCATTCACTTTGCCTATTTCCAATTCAAAACACAAAGAACTACAATGAGAACTTTCTTTATTTATATTTCCAATGTCTAAATATTGAATAGATTTTTTTCACATTTTGCCATCAACTCAGAATTTCTGAATCAGTATTTCTTATCAAATTGCCAGATTCTCACTTGGTCTATCCTTGATATTGAGTATAAATTCTTACAATAACATAATAATTTTCATTTGATATTTCAAACAATACTGGCAAAACAAACCTCAAATGTTGTAGGTCAGGTGACTTGCTGTCTATCAATCACTAAGCGAATTAACCCCAATGTTTACATTTAAAAAAAAATTATATGATAGATTTATTCATCTATTTTGAAAAAGGGGGGGGGGTGAATTTTAAAAACCAAAATTTGAATTTGTCTATAAATACAGAATGACCAATTCATATTTCTGTGTATGTGCTTAATATTTTCACGTTTCAAGATTTATGTATTTATAAGCTGTATACTTCAAACATTTGTCTTATTCTTTTTAAATGGTAGATATATTATTGAGGTATATTTTATAAAATACAAATTTTAAAGATTTGCTTTTCTTTAGCTGCCGCTACAGCAGCTTCTACGTCAACTGAAACTCAAGCTGAAATTCAGAGAAAGAAGCGGACACGTGCTGAGCAAAATGTGGAAACGGTAAAATATCCCCACTTTCTACAAGTGTTAAGAACTTATTCACATTATATGTTTCGCTAAAAAATTATCACTTTTCAGAGCCTTATTAGATAAAATGCATGATCAGAAATAACCAGGTTCTTTCAGTGTTGATTTTTTTTTTTCCCTCCTATAAAAAAAAAAATAATGAGCAAACTATTCTTGAATTTTCAACCATGTGAAGAATATGCTTGAACTCGCATTTTACAATAAAAATTTGATCATGAAGTGGTATTCAGAGAACCATCTAGGAATATATGTAGGAAAAAATTTTGCTTTACCTCATTTCATAGGATGCTAATATTTCTAACTTTTGCTAGTAGTTTTGTTTTTTGTATGCTTACTTACATTTCGATAAAAAATATGCACTCGTGTTTTGAAAAATGTTTTTAAAAAATACAAAATTTGTCTGCTTGTTTTTGCTTATAGCATGCAGAATTTTTAGCTAGATTATACAAAACTTAGAAAATACATACAGAATGTGCCTGTGAAAAATTATAATTCAAAGTAAATATTTTTAAAAATTTCTTCAAGATCTAAGTCTTTATAGTGCATAACTTTTTAACAATGTTTTTCTGAAATATTGCATATTTTTTCTCGGAATTTCAAAATCAAATTTATGAAGCTGTTTATTATAAGAAGTTCCAGTTGTTGCAGCTAGATTAATTTCAGTTGCTCTCTTACAGAAGCTAAATAATGAGATTTTCCCCAAATTAAAATGCCAAATAAATTAGACATCATAGATAACATCAGTTCAGTGCATAATTGTCATTATTTGCACAAACATTAGAATTATATTTGGCTACCTTTTGCTTTAATAATTGTCATCCTCATTGCTTTATATACAGGAAGCACAAAATATGAACATTTGGCCTAAGTATTATGTTCCCTTCTTTCATGAATGTTAAGGTCAGAGTCTGATTTCATTGCATAGATCTTAATCCAGAACTTTTTATTAACTTTTAAAATATCTGCATTGTAAGTTCAAAAATTTTGTACTAAAGAGAAATATGATTTATATATACACAGAATGCTCACTCTAATTGGATGCCAATAGCTTCTTTCTAAATAGTTAGTATTTGGCATATACATACATTTAATTAAAAAAATTATATAAAGGAAATAAAGAATATTTTATGCAGTTTAGCAAACGACGTTTAGTGGGTGAAAATCGCAAAAATATAGGGAGTCGAAGAACTGTTGAAAACTGTAAAAAAATAACAAATGGTGTTTCAAATATGAATTTTTTTAAAGTAAAAGCACATTCTTAAAGGCTGTTTTTCATGCAAGTAACATGCCGATTTGATGAACCAGGGTATCGTAAATTATTGAAAACGAAAAATTATTTTAGAACCCTTATCTTCAAAAATATTAAAACTTTTGAGAAAAATAAAAGCTTGAAAATATAATTAATTTTATACTCTTTAATTTGATATAAGTCTAGTGTAAAAACTGAGGAGGTTTTAAGATATTCAAGAAAAACTAAAATGTTTGTCGGGAAACATCGCTGCAACAGCGGCACCGATGTTTACAGAAAGTATTGCAAAATTCTGAGGAGTGATAGTAGGCAAAAAGGCGATAAGAATTTCCAAAGAATTAAATATAATGTCGCAAACGATAGTGAATATTTATTTGGTGGAATACGGATACAGCATACATTTACAGCACAGACATTTTAATATAAGAAAGGAGACGATGGGAAACTTTTATAAAAATTACTCAATGTTGTGGCCGCGAAGGTCATTACACAACCGACACCGACGTTTAAAGGGCCGCCGAACGCGCTCCAACATACCAAGTGTTCTTGCGATTTCTCCAGCAGCGACGACGATCCGCGCTTCGAGATCTTCCACTGTATCCAAAGGTGTCTGATAAACAAAAGATTTCATGTGACCCAGAAGAAATCCAAGGGATTGCGGTCTGGGGAACGTGGTGGCCAATCAACAGATCTGAGATAAAATTTGAGATTAAAATTCTTGCAGAAAAGAGTGCATCTTCCTGTGTGACACCAAGCACCCAGCGTGCCGAATATCCAATTCAGCTGCAATTGATCGCGTGCTTGTCGATGAGTTAGCGGCAAAGCGCTGCAAAACTCAGCTTTCTGTTTCAGGTATACGTTCTTACCCTGCATTTGGCCTCGTTATTTTGAAGGATCCCGTCTTCAGCAACCGTCGATCAATATTTGCAAAGTTGCTGTGGTGTGGACAACGCCTACTTGGATATTTCTCTTTGTACATTCTTTGTACTAGGCGTGCATTACCATCCGCTCGGCTGTAAATTAAATGCATATCCGCATATTCGTCATTCGTGAAATCTGACATGTTGTTTACGAGTTAAACTTATCGATTATCAATTCTGCATTGCTCTTAATGAATACAAGCTGCTTTTATACTCATCTAACCATCAATTCTGCAACGCTCGCTGCTTTTATATTCCTCGAACGCATGGAAAATTTACATATGAGAAAGCTTCTTCTTCTCGACTACATTCCAAATCCTCGCATTCATAGAGCCATTCTCTTCGCCAGGCTAATTGTCTCTTCGATGTCTGTTTTTGCGAGTTTCACAGAATAGACGTCTCCTGCCACCCTATATTTTATGATAATTTTTCATCTCCTTAATGCCTACTGTCACTTCTCTAAATTCACCGTTCGAATTTTGCAACACCCTCTGTAAACATCGGTACCGATCTTGCAGCGATGTTTCCCGGCAAACATTTCAGTTTTTCTTGAATATCTTAAAACCTCCTCAGTTTTCACACTACAGACTTATATCAAATTAAAGAGTATAAAATTCCTTATATTTCCAAGCTTTCATTTTACTTAAAGTTTAAATATTTGGGAAGATAAGGGTTCTACACTACCTTTTCGTTTTCAATAATTTACGACCCCCTGGTTCATCAAATCGGTATATTACTTACATGAAAAACAACCTATAAGAATGTGCTTTCACTTAAAAAATATTCATACCTGAAACACCATTTGTTATTTTTTTACAGTTTTCAACAGTTCTCCGACTCCCTATATTTTTGCGATTTTCATCCCTTAAACGTCATTTGCGACCCCATGTTGTATGGTGATTCTTTATCCTCTTGATGCCTACTATCACCCCTCTGAGTTTGTCAGTTGAATTCGGCAACACCCTGTATATATATAACCAATCTAAAGTAAGAAATATTTTGAAAACGAAACGAAATAGTTTCGGAATCGCAACTAAAAATTATTCCTTATTCAAACAAAAATCAAAAAAGGAACAGGAAAAACTTAATAGTATTTAGAGAGCGCAAATGCAGCTACTTCTAAAACACAGATGAATTGAGACAAAAGTAATAAAATCAAGTTAATAGGAAAAAACAAATTAAACCAAATAAAAAAAGAATCTATCCTGAAGTCTTTTTCAAGGGTCACCCTCAGGCTGGGATTCAAAAAAAGGGATTTGTTTTCTGTGAAGGAATACAGACAAGATTGTCTAATAATAATTCCTCGTGACCTGAAAATCCCTTGAATCGCCGGTTTCTTTTTTTATTTGGTTTAATTTGTTTTTTCCTATTAACTTGATTATATATATAATATATATGTATATATATTAAATGTGTGTGTTTTCAGCAAAAAACTCTTTTATATTTAATATATATTTTGTATTTAATATATATTTTTTTATATTTGAAGTTTAATCATTTCTGCAATTTAAAGTTCACATTTTCTTATGGGAGCTGACAGAAAATTGAGATAAATAGTACAATGAATAGAATGGTGAAAGGTTTTTATAATAATCAGAGTTATATAATTCTCAGAATTGAAGCTTAAAATATTTTGCTGAAGAACAAGAAACAAAGTTACATATTATAGTGAATTGAGAATTTTAGAGACCAAGTGTAAACCTAATAAATCAGCTGTTTCCAAAAGGTGACTAATGCTAAATAAAGTCATTTGAAAGAATTAAATATGGAAAACACTGCCAAATTGTATCCTAATCATTAAAACTTTATTCTTATAGGAGGAAGAGTACACTCAAAAGTTAGAAATTAGAGTAAAAATTCCAGATGAATTGAAGCACAGGCTTGTAGATGATTGGGACTTGGTTATTCGACAAAAGAAGGCAAGTATTATTTAATTAAATCTTTGAAGTAGTTTGTTAAACTTTTAACATTATAATTTCCAAACTCACTATAGATGTTAAAACATTTAAAATAACTGCATCTTATTGTCTATCAGAAAATTATTTAGCAAATTCCATTTACATAAAATAGCATCCTGTGTAATTACCACATCACCCCTTCCTAGTATTTTAACTACATATTATCCCCTTCCAAAAAAAATATTATGTTGAGTGTGAATTAAGCCTAAATAATTATGCATGAAACACTTTTGAGCTAATATACTTAGTAGCTGTTCAGTTAAAAAAATTGAACTGTCTATTGTAACTAAGCAATATATTAAGTTTAAAATCGATTATTAACAAAAATACAGTTAAATCATGTAAAAGCATTTGAAACTATGTTTTAAATTATTAAACAATAGAGATGTCAATAATACTATGTAATTAATGTAAAACATCAACAACAGGAATAAACCTTGACTGAACTTATTCAGATTCTGACAAATGGAATACATACTGACTTTATATTTTTCATGCAAATATCGGTTCAAATTTCTTATTTAAATTTTTTTCATGTGTTTTAAATGATTAATATATCAAATATTTTCTGAACAAAGATAGCAAAATTTCATTAAAATCTCTTTAAACAATTTAAAATTGTTCTTGATATATTATTGTGATGTCTTTTAATGAAAGAGCTGTCTGTATTTAATGTTCATTATATTGCTCAATCTATTAATATTAAAAACAGAAATGTTTCTTGTCTCTTTGCCTATTGCTGCAGTAAGCCAAACTGTAATGTAAATTGCCAAATTTGGCACAAATATACTTTGGAGGATGAGAGCATGCATTTATAGCAATTTGTTTATACACTTGAATTAATTTTAATTAACCAAAAATGAAGCAAAATTTCAATGAATAGTGATAACTTCTGAAAATAATGCTTCAATCAAAGATAGTTACCAAATATAAACCACCTAAAATTTCACAAATTTTTCTACATTCTTTAAAATTTAAATATTCATCTTTTAAATGATATATTTAGCTCTGCAATTTTCCCCCAATTTCTAAGAATGCTTTTTTTTTTATTTATGCATATGATTTGTAACAGTTTTATTTGTTGAAAGTAAAAGTAGATCTATTTTCTTGTTTCATCAAAACTTTAAATGGCTTTTTTTTTTTTTTTTTTTTTTTCCTGTTGACAAAGATTATCAAGAACCTTTCTCCTTAAACAATAAAGAGGTAGCAAGTAATTTTTTTTATCTGTAATAATAGATTGTATCTCATCTTAACCATAAAGAAGCTTTTATTTTTTAACTATGATTGCACAGTATTTAAAATAACATAATAAAAAAAATTCATCTGCAATTACTTAATCTCATTTAATTCCAAAACAGTTATGAATTTCTTTAAAAAAGGTAAATGAGTAAAAATATTTTCATTTATTCAAGCTTACTGCCAGTTTCACAGTTTTTTTTTTTTTTTTTAATGTCTCCATTTACATTTAATTTTAAAGTAATATCTTTGAATTAAAAAAAAAATTATTCTGGTTAAATTTTATAAAAGTTAAAAATTTGTCAATATTATTTTTCGATTTATATATATATATATATATATATATACATACATTTTCAGTGATGTTGGAATCGAAGTTATTTTCTTTAAAAACAACTACGCTCAAAGGCTTATTGGAGGATTTGTTTTCAAACACAATTCTAATATTATGTGGGGGAAATTGTCAAAAAAAAAATTTCTTTTGTTATTCTGGCTTGAATTTACAATAAAATAAATTCATTCCACCTCACAAAAATTATTAAAAATAATTATTAGCTATTTTATATATCCATGCCTCTTTCATCACACACAAAAAAAATTCTTATAATGTCTATATAGAATTTTTATTAATAATAAAAAATTGCTAAAAATTTTTCTCAAGTTTAATTTGTAACAATTCTAAGCAATCTATTTTTTTTTCTTCTTTTTTTCGATTTGATAAAATTGTTTGGCAGATAGAAATATAATCTCAATATAATCTCAAGCTTATTTACATTGAGTCAGGTTTCACATTGAGTTTAGAGGATGAAATGCTACTTACATAATTTGCTTATGAATATATATATATATATATATAATATTGTCATTGCTTTTTATGCAAAAAATATTTTCTACCATGAATAACGTATTTGTCTCGGTTGCTTCGTCAGAAACAATGTTTGTATGGGGAGCTTAAATAGCAGTTTGAATCTGAGAATTAATATAGTAAATTGAAGAAATAAAAATATGAACCTGAATTAATTTTCACTAAACTTTGTGTTAATTCTGGAGAATAAGAATTAAAATAATATTTTTTTATTAAATTCAAATAATTTGTTACATAGTTTTGCACTCCTGGTGATTGTACCCTTGGAACTTATATCACTAATAACAGAGTAATTTTTTAAGCAAAGTATTTCTGGTCATAAGCATAATTTTTAATTTTTTGATATTCAACCAGTATTGTTTTTTTTATGTTAATTTTGTAGTTAAATTTGAGATGATAATTGAGGAAAAAATACTTGTAAATAATTCTAGATGTAAATTTCTTATTATTTTTAGATTATGCCAATTTTTAATTTAAAAAAATATTTATATTGTTTCTGTTCTAAAATAAATCAAAGCTTATAATTCATTATGACTGACAATACTAAGAGTTCGGCTTCATTTTTGTTAAACTATCATTCAGGAAGTTTACTGATTCATTATCTTGCTAACTTAAAATAATTATTTTCATATTTCCGTAACTCCCACACTTCAAAAGAAATTGCTGCAATTAATAACAGTGTTTACTGTTTGTCAACGGATTCTGAGACAACCACATTTCGACGATTCCAGCTCGTTAAGGGGTGAGGTGCAGAACGATGAGTGCATTCCCGGTATTCCCTCTGACCTTGGATTTCCCCTATTAGATACTATTAGTTAATGTAAACATCTCCTCCTTTCATCTTTCCTTTCACCCCTATTTTGAAGAATTAAACCCATCCTAACGCATGCACAAAAACACGGAGGGTTTTGATTGTCTGTTGTTGAACAGTAACAAAAACATGTCCTTTAATTGTTTTTTAGTTTTGGGGCATAAAACTGTGTCTTAGTAGAGGAATTAAATATATTTTTTTTATTAAAAATTAATTTTCCTTGATAATGAAAATTGTTTTTCTATATTGGTTATTTTTACTTACATTAATTATGTAAGCATTTCCATAAAACAACTGTGCAATATTTTTTTTTACTGTATTGAAATATTTGTTATTTGCTTGCCATTCTGGAATAAATCGCTCTCTAGCTGAACATTCCAATAGATTGTTTAAATATAATAGTATAGTTGAATGTTTTTAGATTAAAAATGTTTTGATTCATGTCAAATATTCTAAATTCCAAAAATTTTTAATGTAAGAGACTATTATTCAAAAACATCCTAAAATTTTCCTCCCTTTTTCAAAATTTTATAATCTTTTTCAATCTTAGTTAATACATATATTTGAATTTAAAATTTCTTTTGCAGTATATTTTATATAAAAATCTTATTTGTATCGTCTGTTATTACTTTTATACAATCAAAAATGTTACTAATGTCTAAAAATTTATATTTAAGACTTTCTGGAACTAAATAGTCAAAAAAAGGCCAGTTTTAAAATTTTCTTTAAAAAAACTACACTTGGAAAAAATGGCTGGAATTGTTTAATCTTGTTTGTCTTCAGAACCATAGATGGAAGCATGATAGCATGACTACCTTTATGTGATTAATTTTATATTTAAAATACCTTCTTTAAAATAAAAATTTTTAAAAAACCTTTAATATGGGAAACTTTTTAAGTTCTTAAATATCCCGATCTTAACAAAATCAATCAATCATATGCCTCCAATATCCTTCAAGTATTTATTCATAAATTTTGTATAAAACTCATTTCTGAATTATCAAAATAAATTACCAAAAAGTATCCTCATATGAACTCGCTAAGCAACATCATTCATTTCTGTGTATGAAAAGTGAAACTTCTTGCAGAAAACATGCAAAAAAATCCCTTTTTGTTTGAAGTAAATACACTACTTGCTGCTAATATTTACATTCAAAATAATGAAATTTTTTTAATGCTTTTTATTTCATACTTTAAATTTTAATATATGTAGTAAATGTTTATACTTTGCATATTGATTTGTTAATTTTTAGTTAAAAGTATTTAATTGGTATTTTTTCAATTTGCATGTATTAAATTTATTAGCTTTTAAAGTTGTATTTTGAATTTTAAATGATTCAAATTTCTTAAATAAAAATTATGTTTAATGTTTATTAGTCTTGAGATATTCATATTTTTTTACTAATCTCATTTACATAATCATTTTTGGAGATTTTCTTACAAACTGATTGCTCTAGACAATAAATATTACCAAATGATGGCACCACCACCCACGGGTGGAAGTTAGTTCAAATTTTTAATTGTTAAATCTCTGTGTAGAACACCAGTTAATATAATTCAATTTCAAAAATTTTAAAAATATTTACTGTTAATTTAATGATATATATTAAATTTTAAGAATATCCTTATTTAGGAATTCTAATATATTTTGTAAATTTAAATTGTTTTTAGTAACTCATAGTACCCTGAAAAAGTGTTAGGCATTGTTGGATATAAATCTTATTAGGGTGAAACTTAGGCAGTAGGACAAGCTCTAAAGTATTTATCCATTGGAAAATTTCATTTATTTATTTATTTTAATAAATATAATTCATTATCTTATACAAGTTTGCAAATTCGCTTAATTATTTTTTTATTTTTAAACTGAAGATGACTATATAATATTATGAAAGACTGGAAAGAAATACTTTAGTTGTTCTTTAATCAAATTGTAAAACATAGTTACAAAATCTGTCAATTGTAGCAAACTATTAAAGGAATCTAAGTAATACTTAGTTTTAAAAAATTAAGATTCTAGATTTAATAGATATGTTATTAAATGTATTTATTTATTTTCATGAAATGGGTGTTTTATGGAAACTCTATGTACTCTATTAAATGTTTTATATGTATGTGAATTCATTTTTATATGTAGTTTGCTAATCAATAATTTTATACTATATAGCAATTTTAGTTATTAATACAAGAAGATTTAAATTTTTTATTCTACTTTATTTGCAGCATTTGCTATAAAATTTTAATATATTGGCTATTTTTTTCCCCTTGATAACTTTACATCACTGTATATATTCTTATTAAAAGGGTTTTGTCTACTTTCCAGTTAATTCAATTGCCTGCTCGGGTTTCTGTTGAAAACATTCTTACTGATTATATTAAACAAAAGATATCAGTTAAAGGCATGACTCCAAACAAGTAAGTACTATTTATGATGCAAAAATGTAATCAAAAATTAATTCTTCAGTTATATTTGGTATGGGATGCTTTTTAACCAAGCATCATTTTAGAGAGACTGCTATATTGGAAACAGCTAATGGCATACGAGAATATTTCAATGTTATGTTGGCAAAGCAGCTGCTCTACAAATTTGAAAGGCCTCAGCACTCTGAAGTAATTTAATTATTATTATTTTTTTAATTATTTTTAATCAGATATATTAGTGGGTTTTTTTTTTTTTTTTTTTTTTTTTTTTTTTTTTTTGCTATATCTAAATGTTTCATTGTTTTTTAGTTACTTGCTGAAAACCCTGAAATGACTGCTTCTCAGATTTATGGTGCAATTCATTTGCTGAGATTATTTAGTAAGTATTCATTGTTTATTATTTTGTATTTTAAGGTAAGCAAGGTATGAAGATAATATAAAATGTATTAATTCCAATTATGACTCCAAATTTTTGTTTGAAGAATTTATGGTGTTTTCTAAAAACTTAAAATTTGCTTTAGAAACATGTGCGTTTTTCTTTTATTGTATTCAAATCTGTGTGTGAATTCAAAAATTGTGCAAAATGGGCTTTGCATATATAATTTGATTTCTTGTATTATTATTATTAGATATTGCATTATTTTAAAGTTAAATAATAATTGAAAATACCTTTAATGCATTCTTTGCTATATCAGAAATATTTTCACGCATGTTTATCTTTTAACAATAAAAAATTAATAATATGCTCTGACAAAGCTTTGAATTGTATTTCAAAAAAATACTAAATTGGAATATTTGTGGTAATTAACCAATAGTCTCAGGTTTGCCATGTCCCCAGGGAAACACAGGAATAGGAATAAAAATCACCTTAAAAAAACTGAGAAAATGCAGGGATATTTGATTTTCTTCGTTATCCCCCCCCTATCCAAGATCCTAAAGATTGCAAGCATAAAAATGCATAGTCATAGCTTTAAAAAACAAAGCAATACCATTCACGATTGTGTAATGCAGAAACTCACCCCTTTTCTTTCTGCCCCTTTATTTCTGTATAGATCATTCCAGTTTCAATTTACTAGATAGTTCTTTTTCCATGAAATTCCCAAATTGCAGCTAATAAGCCTGTGCAAGACTTCTGCAACTAACGTAAATGATGGGCTTAGCAGCATTCTCTGATGGGATTAGCAACATTCAAACTGCAGAGGCAATGCAGTGATGTTTTGTCTACCATAGAGTTTATTGAATGGTTTGTTTATTATTTGAGAAACTGCGCTTATTCAGAATGAGAATGTTTTTAAATCAATGAGCTGCTCAAAATCCGTATGTTAATACGAATTGGACTCGTAAAAAAAATCAATCCTGATTTTGATGAAGGGGTGTGAGAAGTCCTCAAAATCAATTTGTTGGGTACTGCTCACTTTACAAGAAACTAATAAGCCTAAGTAATATGGAAAAATAAACACTTGTCATGCTAAAAAAGAAAAACATACAAGGCTGGGTGCCAGTGTAAAAGAGTCATCATTGATGCTGAATTTAGTATCTAAAAGGAATGACACATCAAATCTGAAAACGTTCACATTTAATGTCCGAAAATAAATCAATTTTGAACTTTTTAGCTCAGGAACAATCATTTAAAGCTGAATTTTTGTGGGCATTAAAACTTGTTGCATCACATTTGTCCTTTAATTCATTCAATGATATATCTGAAATATTTTTATATATGTTCACTGAAAGTGAAATAACTAGCAGAGGAGCATTATTCAAGCATTTTCTTGTATCTTTTATGTATATGTACAGGAAATTTCCCCCCCCCCCAGAATTGAGTGGCAACCCTGAGTCCCCACACAAAATATTGGATTTCAATATTTTTAAGGAATACCTACCACTGCTCAAGAATAGTTTTAGAATTTTAAAGAAGTTATATCAAGTTTGAATATATAGTTACTATTACGAATTAATTTTGATGGACCAAATGCAAGTTTAAAATTTTTAACTCGTGTCATCAAAAAATTATGTGTAAAAAATGACTAAAATTTTAGATCTAGACACTTGTGGAATATGTATAATCCATTGAGTGTTCTAGATGGCGGGTAGTGGCTAAATAATAGGTTGATATTATTCTAAAAGCACTGTGTAGGATATTTAAAGATAGTCCAGCTCTATGTACCGATTCCCTGAAAGTTATTTGTTCTTAATTTTCATTAGAGTTTTGTTCTTTCTATTGAGTAGAAAATATCAGTATTCGCAAAAATTCTGTAAAACTGTTTGATAACATAAAGAACTACATTGATTTCAATTTTTTTAAAAGAATGTTGATCTGTTCCTAGTAATATTATGAATACTGTTTTTCAGAATAAATTTATTCTAAAATAAGCTTTTTTATACCAGCCGACCGGCAATCATCAGGGAATTTCAGGATATCTAAAAATTCAAGGAAATTAATTATAAAAATGGAAAAAAATTTGTAAATTTTCTGATTATCCTAAACAGAAGTCATCCGTGTTTCTGTCCATGCAGCAGGCTTCTGAAGATTTAATTTTCATTTCTGAGGGATTGAAACTTTGAGTATGTAATACCATCAATGTTATGTTTAGCAAGTTGTTTCAATTCTGAAGAGCAGCTCTTGTGCATCTAGCTTATAATGGATTCTAATTCAAATTGTTGGCTGTTTTGTAGCTATTAAAAAGTTCAGTATTTGCCTTATTCTTATATTCTGCTCATTTATTTAAAAATGTATTCCTTTACGACAATGTTTTCTTTATTATTTATGATATTGCAATGATAATTTGATGGTAGAATGACTGATTGGTCTAGATGGGCATGTATCTTCTAATGCTGGTTAATATGTTTGCAAAAAAATTAAGAGTTTTACATAATTGAAGCTTATCTCAAATTTAATATATATATATATATTTTTTTTTAATCATTCAAGTTTATTTTACATGGATTTTAGTTAAGAGTAGGACAATTTTTCAACTATAGTTAAGAACGTGCTGTGCAATAATTTAAGAAAAGAAAATAAAGCGACAGTGTTTGGAGGATATGAGATACATCCGAAAACAGTCAGGAAATTTCTTAAAGAATAGAGAAATTCAAACAACAGAAATGATAACCACTCTGATATTCTTCATCCATTTCTTTAAAAATTTAGACATCTGAAACTTGTGTGCCTTTCCTATATGGAAATCTTTTCAATTTCTTAAATTATTGAAAAACTTTGTCAATAGAAGCAAAAACATTGATACTTATTTCTAATAGAGCTTGGTGATCCTAAAATTCTAAGGCTGAAAAAAAAATACTGGTATTAGTCCAAAACTTTTCTGTTTTTAAAAACTACATCTCATTGAAATCTACATATGGTGAAGAGCCCTGCCTTTTTCACTTATTAAAACTGTGGAGCATTGTTATTCCTTTCTGACTAGCACATGAGTGCTGTTTGAGCATTTCATTTGTATTGTGTTTCCTGGGAAGACATAGTGGTTCCCCCTCCCCTGATTTTAATGGCAATCCTAGTTTGTGTACTTTGTTAACCGCAACCACAAATATGCAAATTTGTCTTTACATTATTTTGTTCGTCAAAAATTGAAATAATTATGGTCTGTTTCAGTTTGAAATGATTTTAAAACATTAATTCATTATGTTCTGACACTTTTTTTAAACGAAATGTTTGCAAATATAATTTTATTCTTATATGTTTTGATATTCACTATAGTATATTGTAGGATGATTAATTCTTTCATTACAGAAGAGTGATGTAAAATAGTACGGATTATTTTCATATAGTAGTTTATAATTTTTGTCTCTAAATCTGAATTAAATTCAGTTTTTATTTAATGCAAGCTGTGCAATAATTTCACTTTTAATATTTATAGCTAGAATTGGAGGAGCACTTGCATACACACAGTTGGATGAAGATACTGTATCATTAATTACAAGCAACTTGTATGATTTTCAGAAGTAAGCATATAGATTTGAATTATTTTTTCTGTCCATTGTTATATATTTTCTACACTTAATTTGTATGTATAATTTATAAATTTACTTTTTGTTATTGCAACATAAATATATTTTATTAAAACCATTTTCTTTCATTACTGTTATAACTGTATCCATTAAAGAAAATCATTAACTATAATTTTTCCATGTAAACTGTACTTACAAAGTTCATAGGCTGTGATATTCTCATAGAAAAACTGGGGTAATGAAACCTCTTGCAAATTTGTGCCATAAAAATATTTTGCTTTTGTCGTTAAGTTATTTACTGCTTCTTTTTCTTATTTCTTCCCGATTTATGAAGTTGGCAAAGGAATTTTCTGATAAAAATGAGAATATGAAAAACAGGAGTGAAGAAAATTTTTAAGAAGCCTTAATATGTATAGTGTCTAAAGTAGGCAATGGAATATTCTTAATGTGTTTTACTTATTTCACAAGTAAGCTTATGACTGCTTCTTAAGATCACATGAAATATGCCATGCTTGTCTTTTACTTCAGCAACTTTTAAGAAAGAAAAAATTGATATGGATTTGTGCTTAACTTTGCAGGATATATTTTTATTGAATTAAATTGAATTTATTTTTCTTTTGCTTATAAGACTTTATTTAAAATGCCTTCAGTTATTATATTTTAAATAGCTTAAAATGAATGTGCATTTTAATTATCAGTTGTACAGCAACTATTTATAACAGGGTTTGAAAAGTGAGATCAATGTTTAAATATGTAACAAAATCCATGGTGGTTTCACTTCAGAGTCAAAAAATACCAGGTTTGAAACTCAATATTATAATGATCAGATAGTATGCATCTTTAATTCTTATTTTTTTTTAAATTGAAATATTTTCTTATTGATGTGATGGAGAAATTAGAATAAGGAGGTTCCTTCTCAGATGTCATTTAAACTTATTGTTGTTATACAAAAATAGTGCATGTGTTGCATCACAATAGGATTTTAATATAAAATCAAAATGTATGGGTATATATTACTTGCCAATAACTTAAGTACTTACCTATTTTTTTCCTAGGTTTATGGCTAAGTCTGCTGGAACCTTATTCAGTTCAAATGATTACATTCCTGCAACTCCTGAGTACCTGAAGAAAGTCGGTTAAATTCCCGTTCCTGGGCATTATGAAATCCTTCAGTTTTGTCTTTTTTTGAAATATTTCATTCATGTTTCTGAACATTTTCATTTAACGTAGTTTGTAAACATTTAACTTTTTTTTTTAATGTATTTTATATGTATTCATGTAAATTGGAATAAAACTTATTCGTATTCTCTCTCATTTAAAACTCTTTTCAGTCCGATTTTTTTTTCTTTTTTTTACGTTTTTACTATATTAACTTCTTATATTTTTACTATTTTAACTTCTGCTTGAGAAACTTAACTGACTTCATTTTAAGAAAGCGTTTTTTTAAACTAGGTTTCTTTTTTTAAAAACAACTGATTTCAATGCAAACTATTCTGATTATACTTCCTGGTTTTACTTTCAGATACTTTTAGGCTTTTTTTCTTATCATGATTTTCATTGGAATTAATATTAAGAAATTCTGTAATGCAAAGATGCTTTAAAGATATTTTTTTCTTGGATCGATAGTTATCTTTAATTTCTTATATCAATGCAAGATATAGTCGCATTGATAGTTACTAATAAGTAACTGGAATCATAGGACTGTGCTCAGAATTGTAAAATTTTTCAGAATTCGGTAATAAGTAACTAATTTAAACAGAATAAATTAGTAATTTTAGGCGGACAACTTGTCATTATATTCACATAATGTCGTGTGGATATTTTTCAATGCCGAAAGAAGTGGTGTATGGATAAATCATGTCTAAATGGATGAATCTGTCTTTGTTTTAGGTTATCAAAATTTCATACCTGTGATATTTATTCTGAAATGACAATGTTTCATTGAAGAATAATGTAGAAACAAAAAGAATGATTTGTTAAATTTTTGATTAGTGGCTTTCTATTTTTAAAGAATACATTAACAAAACCTAGGAATTGATATCTAGTAAACAAGAGCTTCTGTTTAAAAAGAAAGAAGGATTGCAAACAAAATTCAAAATTAGCCTCATCTATAGTCATATGATGCAAATTAATTTCAGAATTTTATAAAAGATTAATTTTTGTTCATGACTTGTGAATTCTAAGCAAATATTCATCATTTGATTTCTAAACATTATTTCATATTGTTTATCACTAACTATTGTTGGTTTCCAGTATACTGTTTGACTGCCTAGTTACTCGAAAAATCGAATCTTTTCTGAACCATGTATAATACCTCCATAGAAACATTTTGAAACTATTATAGTGTCTAGTTATATTATTGTCAGGTGTTCATTGCTTTCACTAGAATTGAAAGGCATAGCATCGCCCCCCCCCCCCCACACACAAAAATTTCAAAGGTTTAAAATCTCTACTCCTTATTTTTGGTGTAAAAAAAAAAAAAAAAAACTAAGCTATTTAGTGTTTGAGTTATTACAACTTACTCTGTTTATAACATATAATAGCAGAACAGGCAAATTTTGGCCTCTCATTTTATGGTCTGACAGTAAAGGCAGTTTAAAATATATTTATTAACATCAAAATTAATAGGTGATAATGACCTAACTAATTCACTGTGAAAAGAAAAACTCTTGACATTCCAGAAGAAACTTGCTAATCATGTAAGAACTCTATTTTCATTTATCTTGATTTCATTACCAATGCAGACAAAATTATATTTATTTAAATTATATTTCAAAGCCTTATGCAATTTTTCAAAAAATTATCTGTTTAATAATAATGTTTTTCCTCAATTTTTTTAAGGTTTTAAAAAATATTTTAAACATATTTTTTAACATTATATCTTGAAAAGAAACTCAAATCTTCATTGTTGCTAATAATATTTCATGGTAGCATTTTTTCCCCTCTATTATTGATGATTGAGTAATGATGATTGGGTTTATATTTTCTTGTAGATTTCAGCATTTCAATGCATGATATGTAATAAAACTTATAAATTTTGCTGTATACTTGCATTAAGATTTAACCGCAAAATCAAGCAATGGTGAATTGCTTAAGTGCATCCATTTTTACAAATGGCTGCTTTTATCTGTGATATAAATGAATATATATAGAGAAATGCATAGCTCAGTTGTTCATGCAGTGAATGGTGTAAGACTTGTAAAGCAGCATATGTTATATGTCTAACAGATTTGAAACAAAAATATTTTGTTGGTGAGGCATTAAGATAAATATTAATTCAAAATTGTGTGAGATTTTGATGTTTTTTCTGTGATGACTTTTTAAATTATTGCTGTACAAAAATTGCTTTTGCACAGTGTTTTACAGTATTTTTTAAATTCAAAAAACTATATTTTTGGCGCTTTATTCCTTATGTGATTTTTTATTGCAAAATTTTTAACGATATATATTATTGTTGAAATGAAAATCAGTTCTTTTTCACTGTTTCATCAGATATTTAATCGGGTATATTTCTTCTATCGTTAAGAAACCGAGAAACGAACATTCTCTCTCTTCATGATCTTGCCCAAATTTTGTATTGTGTGTTCGTGGGGGGGGGGGGGAATTACTAGCTACATTTCTCTAATTATTACATTATTCTCCCTTTATTAGAGACAATGTGGAAGCACGCAAACAAGAGATCGGGGGATAATAGAAAACTAACGTTGCCTGAATTTCGAAATGAAAAAACATTTTGTTGAATGAATTTTAAAGCAAAACTGTCAAATACTAATGTGCAGTATACCTAAAGATGTGTATTAAAAATTATAAAACTTGGGGGGGGGGGGATTTTAACAGTAAATAGTGTCATAGAAAAGATACTTTCTTGAATTTTTGGATGGTGTAAAAATCATTCTGCCGTAACAATATTTCCTGGAATATTCAAAGATAAAGGCCAAAAGTTTGTTAACTTTTTGATTAATAAAAAAAAAAACAAATTTATACATTCTCAGCTTTGAATTGTGTCTATGCAAAATTTCATAACTGCATTCGGCGGTCCGTTCTGCAGAGTGAGAATATACGCATATCCTTTTTTATTACTAGTAAAGATTCGACATTCAAATTTTAAATGACAGTTACCATTAAATAAACTTACGGACTGTATGAATAAATGTAATAAAATTTAAAATATTCAAAAATTTCATTTCTGATATGTAGTTCAAAAAGTGCTTAACTATTCGTAGAGTCCATAGCTTTTGAATTTTTGAAACTTTTAACAATGCATGTGCAAGGAGAAATGTCTGCTAACTTCAGAAATTCGGTCCCGTTAATCGATTTTTCTTTAAAACTTCTCAAAATAAAATGGCATTTTTGTAACAAATAGGTGGTGTGAACTGAGTTGTTTTCACCAAAAACATTGTCATCCCGTTTCGTAAAATCTCATTACATGCTCGGTTTCTGATGAAATGCATTGAACGAATGAATCTTTTTCTTCGTAATTTTGTATTACGAAAGGAGCAACTACGTTGACAGATCTGTTTGGATAAAATTCGAAAAAATCAACTTCGGATAAGATCTGTTATATATATAATGTTATTGTTGTTTATGCAGGATATATATACACATATTTAAAAATCCTGCATAAACAGGGGGGAAAAGATCCTATCCCGACAAGAGCCACCTGCCACTATGAAGTCTGCGCATTCTTAAGGGGAAAGTGGACTTTGAATAAAGCAAAAATGAACGAAAACGTGTCATTTTATTTTTATCGTTTCGTCACTAAAATGTATGTTTCTATTGAACTGCAATAGTGTTATAAAATGTATTGTTCAATAAAATAAGTATTTGAAGGTTTAAGAAGGAAAAAAAGTACTTCTTCTCAAAATGATATTGTAATTAAATTTAAATATCTTTGAAATGTTCCAGATGACTTAATTTTTGAAGAAATTAAATGAAATTGATAATAAATATTTCGGTCAAGCATTAAAAGAAAATGGGAGTATCCTGCGAGCGATGAAAAGGGGGGGATTTTACGTTTCGAGATTTTTTTGGCTCGTTAAAAGTAAATTTTAGTTCAGAAAAGCAAAATTCCTATGAAAATTCAGTAAATATGCATAATTTCTTAAAAATTAGCATTTAACTGGAATTACAAAATCATATGAAATTTTGTTCCAAATAAGTTTACATCGGATAATAAGAAAAAATTAAGGCGCCAGGAATATTTTAGAATTTTTAAAAATTATATATCTTTAAATTTTTTTAAATAATATATTTTGTTTTAAAATATTTTTTTAAATTTGACGAATTTATATTTTAATGCATTTGCCTAAAATATTTCATAACCCTGACTGAATAATTCTCAAAGGTGTCTATTAGACTGTGTCCGCTGTCCCCTTGAAACTAGAAACATTTTCACTGTCTGGCTGACTCGAATCATTTTCTGCAAAGCGCTCTTCTGATTATTGATCGAGCCACAAAACCACCTGCTATTTATAGATTTTGGTCAGGAAGAGAAACTGCGTGTTGAGTCCAAGAAAACTGACGTGCTTCCTAAACTTCAGATGCCAATTTCAACCAGAGCGACGAACATGTTGGGGTCGCAGCACCGATTTCTGTCATTTGGCTGCTATCTTCATTTTCTTAATTCCGCACTTTTTAAACGTAAATTAATTTTTCTCTAGTTTTCCTATGTTTCATTAGAGGTTGCTTTTATAACAATGCGAAGTCCTGATAAACTACATTTTTCTTCAAAGATGTATCCGGACTTTTTTTTAATTCTGAAATTTTTAATCTCGCATCAAAACTACAAATTTTTGTCGTTATATATTTACAGAAATATGTTCTCTATAAATTTATGTAATATTTTATCATAGAAAGGGTAGTCTTCATATTTAGATTTATGCAAGTTTAATTTTTTCAAACATTACCCCATTTTGAATACATATCGAAATTCTCCGGATTAAAATAAGTCGAAAACTTGTTACAATCTGTAATTTGGGGTAAATATGTAATAATTAAAAAGGAAAAAAAAAAAAACCGGAATTTTTAATTTCTGATGTTAAACGAAACCACTTATTTCAATATGTTTCAAAATATAATAAATCAGATATTACTTCTTAATTGCAATTAAAAAAAAGGCTTGTTTTCAATTTGAAAATCAAAAAAACAATCGAAACTAAAAACTTTGGTGCTATTCGAAGAAACTAGACCTAAAACATTAATGCTCTAAATTTTATCCATTTTCGCCAAATGGCGTTTAGATACGCAGCAGATGATTTTCGCTTTCTTTTGGCACATTTCAATTGAATGAAAAGTAGTTTAACGTGAAAACATGACACGTCTCACAATATTGCTTTGGAAAATAAATAAATGTGAAGGTGAGAGAGAGAAAAAAAATCGAAGCAGATTTTACTCCGCTTTCATTTTAAGCGAAGTTTGTTTGGGGCAACTGTAGAAATGATTTGTGAGATCATGAGAAAGCATAGGCGCACATTTCTGAGTGAAGTATTATTCAGTGTTAAATTTATGTATAAATAAAAATGACTGATTAAAACAATTAATAGCTCCGTGTGTGTGGATAATGCTGTTTTACTAAAAATAATAAATGATATCCAATAATTTATAGTAAATAAATAATAATTATTTAACTAATCAGTATGCAGGTTAACCTGCACTTTACAAGTTGTCCCTGGTAAGGGGCGAGCTGCGAGGCATCACGGTAAGTTGTAATAATGAAACCAAAATTTTAAAATTAGTTTTTCTTCACTATTTATTTATTAATCAAAGTGAACACAAAGCATTCAGTAATCTTTGGCATAATGGTAATAAATGACATTAAGCGGTTTACAATATTATAAGGATAAAATAATTCAACCAATCAACATAAGTCTGCTTACATTAGAAATGCATCTAAATGATAGTAAAAGATAGACTGCTTTTGTGTCCACATTTTGCAAATCGAGCATTGAGCATTTTTTCTTTCGTCCGAGTTGTGTGTCGCGATTGCTTGTATGTAATATTCTGCCATTGGGAACGAAGTGTTTCTGGATTGAAATTCGATTTCTTTTGAAGAACCGTCATGAACTAACTCTGTCGGGGTTGAATAGTTAATGCTGATATAGCGTAGAAGGGGGACAAAGGGCGCCAGTTCAGATGCTATCTGATCACTGTTCGAAATGAAGTGGTCCCGAAACTATTCGATGAACAAAGGAGAAGAAGTCTTTAGAGATAATTCTTTACTTTCTTCACGACGTTAAGAAAAATTCTTTATTTTTAGATTCTTTTAAAAGTTCTTTGTCATGATGCGGCGATGACTCATTTCGAATAGGAAAACAGAAAGAAAGGTGTGAGATTGCATTCAGAGCTTATATACTTTATTAGGGAATTTATCTGAGACACTATTTGAGATTCGGTTTGTGTTCGCTCTGATCGAAGAAAAATCCGTAGTAATATTATAGATGAATGTATACGATATTTTGGTCTATATCTTTATGATACAAAGCTTTAATTCAAACGATTTCGATACCTCGTTTTGAACATTAAATATGTTTTATGCTAAGTAAAAGAGCAACACTAATTATTTCAGGAAAGTTGGCGCTCATATTTGTTTAAATATGGTTTAAAACCTTCTTCAGTCCAGTAAATTGTCTTACACGAAATTCTGAAAATAAGGACAAGGTTAGAAAAAAAATGAAAAGTTTTGAAAAATTAAAAGTAGGTGATTTCATTAACTAAATTTTATTTTTGAAATATATGAAAATTCAAAATTTTTTCACTTGGATTTATAAACATTTTTAATTTAATATAAAGTATTTTAATTTTTTCTACAAAGATTCTGAATATCATTCTGCCATTAATTTTGCTGATTCAGTTGAATAATAATAATATAATTTTTTTATGCTAAAGACGACAAAGTTCTTAAAAAAAGTTCAAATACTGAAATTCTGGGTCAAATTTGTTCTAGCTTTATCGCAGATATTCTAATTAGTCTAATAGTATTATGATTATATACTGTGATGCTTTCCCCGCCATTACTGGCAGACGAGAGCTTGACTGTGAGATGTACAGGTCACGCTCATGTTTTTTTTTAATGTTTTATGTTAATTGGTCCTTTAACCTTAATAAATATATTTCACATATTAATGCTATTCGTTGCCTTTCCCCACATTTATTTAGAGGGGAAAAATTGCGCCTACCTGGTTGGGAGCAATCGAATTATTCACTCCTGAATGATTCACACATTTCCAAATAATTTAATTTCTTCAATTTAGAAATGTCGAACAGGACGATGTTCCTTTTTAAAAGCAGCCAGTATATGTCAGCACAGTTGCACAATAACACGAAGTAACTGAATCTTGAAAGTTTTCACTTGAATCATATCCATCAAAAACATGCACTAACGTCCACTCATCAGTCCAGTAAATCATCCACAGCAAAAATCCACTCTCATAAAAATTTCTAGCATCAATTTAGCGTCTTAAATTGTACTAACGTTCACAGAATTTCGACGATTTGGCGGGATTTGCTAGGGGTTTTCACGAGAAAGGTTGATCCCCCCAAAGTGCGGGAAAAGACAACGACCAGCATTAATATGTGAAATATATTTATTAAGGTTGAAGGACAAAACATTACCACATTAACATAATACATAAAAAGATGCGTGGGCTGTACGTCTTACAGTCTCACCGTCAAGCTCTCGTCTGCCAATAATGGCGGGAAAGCATCATGTGATTAATAAAGCAACATGGCGCCATACGGGATATAAGATCTGTTAGTAGTTCCCACATATACTTATATATTATTTCAATTATACATTCTGTCGACAGAGGAAATAATTTCTTCTTGATTATGAATATGTATAATATTTCCATAATGTGCATTAATTATAAAATACGTTCCTTAATAAAATATGGGTAAAAATGGATTTTGCGGATTAACATGAACTTTTCTCCAATTATTGATTATTCGCTATTATTGTGATTCGCAGACAGATATTTTTAAAAAATTAATCACTATTCAAAAAAGCAACTTTTCGGCAAATACAGTGATTGGTATTTTGCGAAGAACCGACTGGTGCTTTTAAATATATATTGTCACATGAAAACTCTAATCACGTGTGAGGCATTCTTCTGTTGATTTCTTTTGGGCTTTCGACATCACAAAATTTGAACATACATACGCATACTTGGTACAAGCATTCTGAATAGGAACGGACTTTCGAATAAATGCGCTTCACCAAATAAATTTTAATGATGATTATTGTTTAACTTATTTGAAATCCGATTTCAGAAAAAAGTTTCTTTTTAACTTATTAATATATTATAATTATTAATAAATTATTGATATATTTTTAATATTGCATTAGAAAGCAGACTTGCAAATGAAAAGCTATTAATTATAAATGACAAAAAAAATTTCGCACTTATCCGCCTTATAACCAAAAAAATTTCATGATTGTTCTTAATAAAAAGCATATAATTAATGATAAAAAACTAGAGTAGTAATAAATTCAAATTAACATTTTTATTAGTTGCTTTATTTGAAAAGATTATTATTATGTTCGCATAAATTTACTATAACTGTAACAGAATGTGGGGAATGTTATTTTAATTTGAAATTTTATTGCTTTTCTTTCCCTTTTATTCTTCTGCATTTAAAATTGAAATTATTATTGGTTTTCAGATTTCAAGGAAAATTAGTTCAGTTTTAATTAAAGTAGTAATGGAATGCCCCCAATGTCAGGTAAGCTCTTCCAGATGGATGCACCGTTATTTGATATGAAATATTGACGTTTTCTATTTGAACAGGAATGCGATGACAGTATACAGTAAGCAACGCGGCTGTTACGTATTCAGCAGCTGGTATTTCAGTGAAATCACTTACGCTTCCTTTGAACTATGTACGTTTACTCAAATTTACTAAAATGCGTCAAACGTCTAATTCAACAAGAGAAAAAGTAGTGAAAATGACAGTATTTTATAGAGTACTGCTGCATGAGAAAGTATCTCAAGCACATCCAGAATCGTAATAAGGGAATTTAATATCTAAGTTTCCGAATCGAGAAAATATTTATTTGGTCAAATGAGTGAAAAAGCGTTCGGAATGTTTCTTCCCCCCCCCCCCGTTAAATAGTCATAGTTAACTTTTAGCTATTTAGGGGGATTAATCTTTTAATAGAGGTTCGCTGTTTATGCCTTAAATTTAAAATATTTGTTCAGATCTTATAATAAAAACTTTTGGTATTTTAGGAAAAGAACAAATACCATCCATCCTAGAAAAAAAAAATTTTTTTTTTTAAATCCTTTAAGATATTTTTTTCTTTCAGCGCTATCGGTCTGACGGAAAGGAAAAGATCAGATTATCCAATACAACTCTCTCTCTCTCTTCTTAGAGTTAGGAATGGCAGGATCATGTGATTCGTTGCGAATCTGGGATAATTTTTTGAAAAATTCTGGTGTTCTTTTATTAGTAATGCATAAAAATAAATGCATTTAAATTGTAATTTATTGTTGGATTGGACTGGTTGGATCGACCTCAGTTCAAGGAAGAGACGTAGAGTTGCAATTGCTAATATTTCAGTTGATTTTCCATCCGTAAAAAGACAGAGAATTCTTTAACTCCGTTGTCAATTTGGTGGATTAAAGTTTTTTCAAAATTATTTCTGTTTTGGCCTTAGACAGCTACGATGAGCTACACGCGCGAATTTTTTCTCGATTTTTTTCAAAAATAACTAATCAAAATAATTAATAAAATCAGTCCCCATAGTAAAATAGCAGTGCAACGCAATTCCATTAAAGTTCTCTATCCCCCCATAAATAATCAAAATAATTTTTTTATTAATCATTATATCATAAAAGTTTTAATCAAACAATTATGCCAAATCACATGCCTGCAGCTTTATGCGCTTGTCTAAACTAATTTCAATTCGTTTTAATCTTTCCCTAAACATTTGTAATACTAACTGATAACTTTAACTTCTAATACTAACTCATAACTAAACTTACATAATTATAATTGCTATTCCAAATTATGATACGGAGGCGGTCGTGATCACCGCGGAATCCGAAACATTGCTGTTGTCTGAAACAGGCTCAGTGTCGGAGAGTCACGTACAATTTGTCTCCTGGTGTACCGAGGATCAATCAACAGCGGTTTGCTTCGAGGAACTTCTCAGTGTTATCTACTGATATGGAACCCCGGATTCTGGTGTCGTAACTGGTCTCGTTATACATTTGTAATGCACTGGCTTCAATCTGATCGACCAACGAGAAAACAAGCTGTTGTTTAATTTTCGTATATGTGGATTTTAAAGGGACTCTAATGTGTATATGAAAGCTTTATTTGTTGTCTAGACACAACCCTAGATTATTTGTACCATTTACCCTGGAGCTGGATTGCATCTAATGCAAGCATTAATCTTTTCCGAATAAAGGACAGGAAAGCGCATTTCGTCACATTAAATTTTTCTACGAGTGAAGTTGGTAGGAAAAAAAAACTGCTGCCGAAATGTGAATTAAATATATATAAAATCTACTGATTCTCGAATGAATGGCTATGATGTAAATCAGGACTGAGGTTTGATATGGCTAAATGGTGACTGATTTGCGATAGGATTAGACTATTCAATGTGTTTGTACATTGAATAGTTTTTTTCCCTTCAAACTGTTTAACTTACAATTGTGAACAAAGTACGTAAATATTTTCAGTTTAAAAATTCCATTCTCAAACTAAAAAAAGGGTAAATAGAAAAAACTAGAAGGAAAATTTATACTTTAAAAAAAATTGCTGGCCTTAAACCTGTTCTGTTCTTTCATAATTTTTGATCATATAAACCATTAAGTGATGCCAGAAAAAAAGTAAAATTATAAAATTTATGCTTCATGTAAAAATTGAAATGAATGAATTTTTTTTTTTATTCAGAAGTCAGATAAAACCACCGAAAAGCAATGGTTTTAAAAGTTAATAAAAGTCGTACAAAAAAAACATATTATAAAGAATAATTAATTACTATTCTGCTAGCTAATATGTATCACGATTGCTAGCAATTTTATTAGAATATTTAAAGAAAGAAAGAGCACAAAAGCCTTTAAAACTCGGTAAGTGATTTGAAGGAAGAATTGATACTGAAGTCTAAAAAGGGGGAAATTATTTATCTTGTACATCGTTTTTACTTTCTCTCGAAAAACTGTCTCAAAAGTAGTATTTATGGCAAATTATGTATAATTTAAACTTATTTGATTGAAATAAGGCAAGTTTATTTTCTGAATTAAAAACTCACTGTTCGTTGCTTTAATGGAAGGAGGAAAACTTCATTTTTTTTAGAAGCGACTGATTTTGTTTTTCTTTTTCTGATAATTGTTTTTAGCATAGTACATAATATTCGCTCAGTTACTGTTTTACATTTTTAAAATGTATTGTAATTTAAAATGCGATTGCATTCCAAGGATTCTTACAAATAATTTAAAACTGAAACTAAATCAACTTAGACAAATAATTTCAAACTAAGCAAGCTCAGAAAAGATACAACATTTCTCCAAAAAACATAAAGCGAAAATTCTCATTTCCAGTATTGTTAGATATTTATTTATGTTTCTAATAAATTGGAAATAAGTTAGAACTAAACACTCTATAATCCGTTAATAAATTATTACGAATTCTCTATATTTAAATAACAGATCATGCTATTTAAGCTTTCCTAAATAAAAAATTTATGTGCTTTTATTAAATTCCATGACAGATGTCTTGAATAATTTTTGGTTGTTTATTTAAATGTCATCATCATAATTCAAAAACATTACCTCAACATGACGTATATTTCATTTTCCAGAGCAAAACTGCTCGTAAATTTAGTGACTCTTTTTTCTTTTAATTTTCCTAACTGAAATTTTGTTGAATAATTTTAATCATTTAATTAGTTTTAGAAAATAAAGTATAATCAAATATATAATGATTTTTTTTCTTCTCATATACGATTGAAGTAAATTCACGAATACATGAATTGAAACTTCAACAAGCCAAATAAAACATAAATGTACAGAAAATGAGTGATTTTTAAATACTTAAAAACATATTTATAACTAGAAACAAATATAAATCAACTAACTATGCAATAGCAACCATACTTTCATAATAATGAAGAAGAAAAAAAATTTTTTCAATTAGGAAATTATCACCAGAGTTACAACTTCAGAGATTTTATTAATTATATTTACAGTGTCTCACAAAAGTGATGGGACACCTGTGCTTTGCAAAAGGAAACTGTAATAAAATAAATTAAAAAAACATGTACACATTTTTTGTGGGTGTGTTTCATATTGAAAGTTAGTAACAATTATTACATAACATACATTTTGTCAAAATATTAAAATATTAATTTAATAAAAATACAATTGTTTTGAACGGAGCAAAAAATAGCTCAAATGCAAAATAGCAATGCAAAAATAGCTTTGTTGCATATCTAATGATGGGACACCATTAGATATGCAACAAAAATCGTTTGAAATAAGCAATAAAAATATTTTTGGGGATTTTATTTTTACTCAAAAGCAATTGGCAATAATTTATAAAATCGTCTGCAGTATTTCTCTCCAATTTGTTTTGGAATTTTTGTGTTTTTTAGCACTGTGCAGCCATGAATGCTAAACGAAAAGAAACTTCGCCTGGAATTCGAAAATTAGTTACTAATCTGCATATTGAACGTGGAAAATCTATTAGAAAAACTGGTGAAACAGTTAACTTGAGTCATTCAATAGTTTTCAATATCATTAAACGATATAAAAAGAATCATATTATTCAGGATAAAAGAAGACCTGGCCGACCATCAAAGCTATCCAATGGAATAAAGTGAATTATCGTTCGAAATATTAGAAAAAAAAAATCCAAGAAAGAGTGCTCCTAAAGTTGCTGCTGATTTACAAGCATTATATGGAATAATTGTTAATCCTGAGACTATTAGAAGGGTAATTCGATCTGCTGGATATCACGGTAGAGAAGCCAGGAAAAAATTCTTCGTAAGTGAAAAGAATAGAAAACTCAGACTAGCTTTCGCAAAATCCAACATAAATAAGAATTCTGATTACTGGAATAAAGTTATATTTGCTGATGAGAGTAAATTTAATATATTTGGTTCTGACGGTAGAATCTTGGTGTGGAGAAAATTCAGGGAAGAATTTCGCAAACAGAACTTGATGCTAACAGTAAAACATGGTGGTGGAGGAGTTATGGTATGGGGGTGTATGCCGTCCGCTGGAATTGGTAATCTTGTTTTTATTGATAGTATAATGGATCAGTACAAGTATATTGACATTTTAAAGCAAAATTCGAAATCTTCAGCACGAAAACTGAACCTCCATAACGATTTTCAATTCTACCAGGACAATGACCCCAAGCACACTGCTTTGAACGTTACACTCTGGCTGCTATATAACTGTCCTGAAATAATAAAAACACCACCACAATCTCCAGACTTAAATCCCATAGAGAATATTTGGCAAGAATTGGAATCAAGAATTCGCAAACACACCATTTCTTCAAAACAACAATTAAAATCGGTGCTTCAAGAAGAATGGGGTAAAATCACTCCAGAAATCACAAAAAAATTAGTCGAATCCATCCCAAGAAGATTAAATCATGTTTTAAAAGTAAAAGGAAATCCAATAAAATATTAAAACCTTTTAAAAAGTAAAATTTTTGGATAAATATTTGATGGAAAAGTAAGTGTCCCATCACTTATGTGAGCCATTTTTTGCTCCGTTCTAAACAATTGTATTTTTATTAAATTAATATTTAATATTTTGACAAAATGTATGTTATGTAATAATTGTTACTAACTTTTAATATGAAACACACCCAAAAATTTTTTGTACATGTTTATTTATTTCTTTTATTACAGTTTCCTTTTGTAAAGCACAAGTGTCCCATCACTTTTGTGAGACACTGTATATTCTTTTTTATAAGAAACCAAGTATCATTGTTATTTTTCTACAGATACATTTCTTAGAATATGAGTTATTGGAATGAAACACGTGAATAAATGTCAAAAGAGCTAAAATTTTAATTTCACATTTAATGAATACACGTTAAACAAATGCCTAAAAACCTGATGAAAGGACGCTTTTATGCTTTGAATTTTCGAGAATCTTTCATCGATAAAACTTAAAAGATGGCGAGGCGAAAAACGAATAATTCTTTTTGTAGCTGCGATATGCATCTGATTCACATAGTGGAATGTTTAGAATCTAGCTATTATCAATGGATATTTTTAACCAATAGAAAATACTATAAATAAGGAAGAAATACTATCACAGTGTACTATTTTAATGCCACCGTAAGACTTTTATCGGAAGAGGAGAACACAATCGCGTGTGTGCTTGTCATTTTTAGGTCAACCGGTTTCTATGGAAACGAGGAGATTTTTGGCGCATTCTCTGTTGGAGTCTTCGGGGTTCTACATCCCGCTAGGGTGACGTAGAATCACAACAATGGCAGTGCCTGCGGCAACCGTCGTTCTTCTACTCTCGATTTCAATTGTTTCTTCGAAAACCATCTCCGGAAAGGAGAATTCAGTCAATTCAATCTTCGATGACAAGGTAATTTTTTCCCTCATTAACATTCTAAAAGGTAGAAGCACATTCAAACACCTGCTGTGATATTTCTGGAACAGCTGCTCTGATGCGAAGACAGTTGGATGAAAATATGGCAGAATCGTAACAAGCATGTTACTGTACAAATCATTTTAATGCTAAAAATTAATACTTTCTATTAATTAAAAACATGTTGATTTAAACTGAAAGAGTTGTCAGGGCCAGCTCCATCAATTCTAGTTTAGATCCTGATTATCTGATTAATTAGTGAGTATTTAAGAAATATTTCATTGTATTCTGTTAAAATGTAATGATTTGTAGGCACAAATATCTTTTCTTTAAATGTGCATTAAAATTTAAATATAAATCACAGTTAATTATATATCATAGATTTAGGATTGGATATTTTCTGGTGATATTTCTCTTTTTTTGGCAATCAATATCTAAGTAAAAATTTAATCATTTCCTATAAAAATCCATAATTTAAAAAAAATAAAAGGATTTTTCTTTTATGGATTACATGACAAAAGTCAGATACAAAGCATAATTTATTTTCAACTGAATTCTATAGTGATAATATACATGGAACTTTTTAAATTCAAAAGTCGAAAATTTAAAATCTATCATAAATCATTCTTTTACATGGTTTTGTAAAAGATTGTTTTCATTTTTTTTATTATTATTCTGAATCAGAATCTAAATATAGGCGATTGTTTACAAATCGCCAGAATTTTATAGCGTGATATATCTTAGAAACCTATTTTTTTGAAAATAATCTTTTTAGATCAAACGTATTTATTACTAACTAGCCGCCTTTGGCGACCAGTCGGTTCGCCAGTATTACCGCTCGCTATAATTTTCAATTAAATATTTTAAGTAACTGGTCTCTTAATAGATTCTCAAACAAAACATTTTTAATCTTCAATTTTTGATAGTCATACCAAACTTATACTGTTGTTTAGATCGTTTCGTTCAAGTTGCTATATATATTTTGCTAATTTGCTGTCATTTCCGGTAAAATTTCAACTTTAATTTAAAGTGGAAATGATGAAATTGCAATTAATATAAAGATATTTTTTAATAAAACCAAGCGTTTTATTTTATTTATCATCTTTATTGTTATTGTTTTATTATTATTATTATTGAATATGAGTATTGCAAACAGAATCGCTCGGTATTTAAGTCTTATGTGAACTACAAAATATTTTTCATAATTTTTGTAATATCTCAAACAATAAAAATTTCTCAGATTCAGCATAAAATTCAGTTTTTAGTTTTGCTTTCAAAAGGATTGAAATGAAATCAATAATAATATTTTGTTCCGGCCTATAAATATATTTCAAAAATTATGAAGTCTAAATTTGATGCAGTAAGGTATCATATTCTGAGAAATATTCTGGACACACCAAATTTTAAATAAATGAATGAATGTTTCTATTTTCCACGATCAACTAAGACTTATTTATGAAGTTTTGAATGTTAAAAATTTAGAAAAACTCAACATTTTCATAACCTTAGGCCAATTAATCTTGAGAAACCTGCGCGCTGATTGGCGTATTTTCTTTGAAACGATCGATGGAAAATCAAAAATTATCCTTTTTTTATTGAATAGTGATATTCAAATTTTCATAAATCAGTCAGTTTAAGTGATTGATTTAGTTGATTGGAAATTATTTCTTTTTATTTAAAATATTAGTGTTTCAAGTACATTTTGTTATTCGTGATTTCCATAGCAGAAGCTTTATGTAAAATCAAAAATTCGTTATTTATTAGAGCATTTATTGAATCAAATTACATAAAATATAATCATTTTCCATTTAGACCATTTTAGCAGATCTGTGTCTTACTAAAGGTTTACAAATTAGCTGTGTGGCCCTGATTTAAATGGATATCCTGTTCATATTAAACAAAACTTGTCTTAAAATAAAACTGATTGATTGGATTAATAATATAGAGAGTGTAAAATATCATAAAATAATTTTTCTTGAATTTATTTTTTAGAAAAAATAATATTTCTTATTTGTTTCATTTCCTACATACACGTGCCGAAAATTATATTTTTGCAGATTTCATTTCCAAAAAGATTTAATTTATTTTTAATTGGAGCTTTAATCAATGTGATGGCAACACTTTGAAAAAAGCTAATTTTTTCCCATGAATGCGAAACGTGCTCGTGCAGCTTAAATTTTATTTTTATTTTGTACGAAAAAAATTGTTGAAAAATATAGTTAAAATATTTATTTAAAAATTCATTAAAAATAGAAATTTAGTTTTTAAGGTTCAAACATTGGTATCATTTAAAAGATAAATTTTCGATCTTCACGTAAAAATCTTTTTTGTGCGGTAATATTTTCGGAAGTTATAGCAGAAACACGCCAAAATTTCGCTTAATTTTTGAATAAATAAAATTCTAATTAAAAATTCGAAAAAATAACCTCCAGGTGCACATTCCCGGTCTCCAAGGTATACACGTGCCAAATTTGGTAGCTGTAAGTTGAATGGTCTGGCCTGTAGAGCGCCAACACACACACACACACACACATTGAGCTTTATTATAAGTATAGATGAATAAAATAAGCACTTTGTCTGATAATTTTGATTTTCGCAATAGGAAAGCAATATCATATTTGATAGACATAAAAAAGCTAATAATATTTTTTCAAGATGGAAAAACGCGAAATCTATCTCAGTTTGTGTACATG
>JAPMOR010032558.1:55713-67619 GCA_026543865.1 Argiope aurantia | reverse complement strand
AAAAAAAATAGAATTAAAATTAAACCATCTTATTTTATTTGGTTTAATTTTGATTCTATTTTTTCCCCTTTTAATTTGGTTTTTATTACTAATTAGTCTAGATTCATCTGCGTTTTAGTAGTAGCTGCATTTGCGCTCTCTAAATGCAAAGGTGCTTTTTTCTACTTTTTTTTTAGTTTTTAATTTTTTTAGTTTGATTACGAAATAATTCTTTAGAGTCTTTTACGAAATATTTTTAGTTTCGATTCGGAGATAATTTATTGTTTGTGAAAAAGGTTTTAATGTCATAATGCTTATATATATATACTAACCTCTTGGGTGCAAACAAACATAGTGCAAACGCTGAGTTTCCACTTCACTTCTTGAGGCTTATTTTCTAACGTTGTCTTAGCGTTTGCTTTAATGTTAACTATCTGTTATTGAGCTGCTGTATCAAGTGAAAATGAAAATAAGCTAGTGTTCGTTTAGTATAATTCCCGTCAAGAACATGTAATTTTTATAAGTGTTCTCAAACTACCTTTCTTGTTTGCCTTAATATGAGTGCTCAGAAAAGGTTACTCATGTTTCCGATTATATCTGTGTTTAAATGACTTTAATATTGTCTAAAATCGTTTGAAAGATGAGCCTTTATCCTGAAAATGAAAAAAAAATGAAATTGTGGTTAAGGATTAAGAACAATTGTACTTTTATTCAGAAGGAGGTCAACAATGCTAAACCAAGAAATAATAATATATGTTTGAGGTAGCATGAATGCATTATTATGCGCTAATTAGCTCATGACAAAAGGGAAACTACTGTAGCTATGCAGACTAATTTTCTTTTCTAGTTGTTTCATTGTATGAAACTGAATATCCTTGTTCGTAAAATTCTTGAAATATCCATGATTGACATTGCATATTATGCGCAAAATGTTTTTGGTATCATTGTTCGGTTCACACCGTGTACGATTGTTTACTTGCATCATAATTACTTAATAAATAGTAATTATGATTTGTAAGTATGATATGTAATTTATATCACTCTATATCATTTATATTACATAGATGATATAGAGAACCTTATCTATTTGGACCTGTATCTATTCACCAAACCATTGCTCCTTCTCTTGCTACCGTTACAGAAATTAGTGCTACAGAAATCGATGTAACATTTGTTTCTTTCTTTATGACTGGTTTGATAATGATAATATTTTGATTTATTTGAATAAATCCGAATCGTTGATATGTGTACAAGGGTCAACTTTCTTTCACGCTCCCATGGACAATACAAAAAAAAGATGAATTAAGTCAATAAAGTTTGCTGTTAATAGCTATATAATATAATGGTAAATTTTCCACATAATCGCGATAAAGTTTCAGTCATTGGTCATATCGATGGAACAAGATCCGATACAGTTTTCTAGAAATTTTGTCATCAGTAAAATTAGGTAACTCCTGATTAACTAAAAGCTTCAAAATAACTCATAAAATTAATTTGAAGCTTTTCGTTAATCATGAGTTATTATTTTGGCATCCAAGCTACTTTTCAATTCAAGGTGGAAATAAAAATTACTTGGATCTAAGTAGTTTTCTCTATGAAGGGGAACAAGGGCGCAAGGTTGTTTCAATCGAAGATCTTGTCCAGCGAGTTAATCAAGTCTTTTGACTGAAATTGAGGATACTATTACCCCAGATAACAAGCTGTCAATTCAGTATACAAAGTGCATGTGTTTAGATATTGTTGCTCAGTATCTCTCCTATAAAAGAAATTTCAGATATCTTTTAGATTTGTGAGCAGATTGAAAGGAGTGTTTAATTTCATCTCTCTCACACGAGGCAACCGTGTTAGAAAAGAGTTTTAAAAAAACCTGATTCAAAAGACACATAAAGAATTATGAA
Organism: Argiope aurantia; assembly: GCA_026543865.1. Taxonomy (NCBI): domain Eukaryota; kingdom Metazoa; phylum Arthropoda; class Arachnida; order Araneae; family Araneidae; genus Argiope; species Argiope aurantia. The sequence goes on along the minus strand of JAPMOR010032558.1, from coordinate 65,742 downwards.
TCTTCATTCCGATTATGTCAAAAAGTAACTGACTACACATGACTTGGTAATAAATTCATTTTTCTACCTACAATAGTCTATTTTATGGTTCATTGGAGTTTGGAGAAAAAGAAACGCCATCGTAAATCTACTAAAAATTAGTTAACTATTGTGCAAAATCCGCCTACGTATCACATAGGCGTTCCATTAAAATTGCTAGTATTTTTATTCTGATATCATGCATTTGTATTTCATAAAAAATATTTATATAATTTATCTGGCATATTTTTTTATTTAATTTCATGTCTCCTACGGAAGAGTCTGTACTGTGGCCGGAGATGACTCCTAGAACTCAACAAATTTTCCCGTCTATAATATTGTAACATCTGACCATACAGTTTTTACCATATGCATGCGTGCGGATCGGACAAGTCGTCTATGATTAATCCACTATGATTCATGAGCTCCAGGTAATGGTCATCGTTTTTATTTTCGACCATTCGTTTGTTTATAAAAAGTTATAAACGTTCAAAATGTCCTTGGATTTCTCTATACAAACATTGCTAAAAAATAACATATAATTTCAATTCTTGATGAGAGAAGTTCATCTGTAAATTTTTAACAAAACAATGAAATGCATTCAAATAAAGGACAAAATAAAAATAATGGTATTAAGTTTATCATTATTTAGCTGAACAACAGAAAGAACTTTTTATTGTGTTTTACATCTTTTCTTCATGCTCCGTTTTACTATACCTTAAGGAATAGAAAGCACCCTACACTTCCTGACACGAAGCGCATTTTTAAAAGAAATATTAAAGGAAATGCAGCAAAGAAACCTTTTAGAATCGAGTAACATCATGTCACGTCTTAAGTTTTTTTTTTCTTTTCTTTTCTTCTTTTTTACTTCTTTAGGCTTCTGCTGCGACTTGAAAAATAAAAGTGTAAGAAGCGAAGTAATGCCACTCCCTTTAGAAGAACCTAGTTTCAAAATTTTTCAGCCGTGCCTGAAATGCGAAAATGATTGCGCACATGAATGCAAGGTGCAAACGGCGAGATTGCACAGCTGCAGTGTGTGTTTTATTCTCTCTTACTTATGGGTGGAATTACATTGAGATTCAATAGGCGTGACACGTGTTTCTCTTCAAGATTCATCGAATATACCATTTTGCATTGTTTGTAGTTTCAATATAAAGATATTTTCTCGGTTACAATGTCTCACATTTTTTTTTAAAAATTGCATTGTTTGTAGATTTAATATAAGGAAACTTTCGATTTTACAGACCTTTTCTTTAAAAAAAAAAAATTGAATTGTTATATAAGGATATTTTTTTAGTTGATAAATCTCACAGCGTTCCTTTTTTAAATTCTGCATTCCTTATAAATTTAATATAAGGATAACTTTTCAATTGCAGTATTTCACAAAACGTTTTAAGCTGTAGTATATAAATATACTCGCTCTCGTATATACTATAATAACAGGTATAGTAACGAAATATTTAAATTTTGAGCGAATTTAGCGTTTTTACTGAATTTATAAAATTAGTCATTTGACTATCAACACCTTACATGCTGTTAATAGCATCCGAAAAACAAATTTAAATATTATAATCGTTTTTTTCCCAATCAATCGAAACCAAAATCTGACACCAATCCAAACATGTAGTCAGAAAGTTTCAATCCAAATGAAAGGAATTCATTGCGGTTTTCATTTATCGTGTTTACACTCTTCCAAAAATACAGAATGACAGATTGTCAAATTTTTATGGGATTTGGTTCAGATTTTTACAGGCTTTTGTTGAAGCTAAATCTGTGTACCATATTTTAACCTATCTAGTTCCCTTTGATTTGGAATAACCATATTGACTTATATTCGAATAGTCGGATAGGCAGATTTCCTCTGAAAGAATTTTGACCAAAATTTATTGAAATCTATAAATTTGTTGTAAAGAAAGTAATCGAAATTTGATCCATCTCGTAACTCAAGGCATTTTTTTAGCTATCTTTGTTGCAAATAGATAATTAAAAAAATATGTAATGAAATATGTAATGAAAAGCAATTTGTTTTTTGAATTTAGGGAAGACTAAAATGTGAAGATTCTTCAAAATCTCGAATTCAAATTTTTTGACAATATTTTTTCTATGCTTAGTATATGAGTAAATAAATATGTAACTTTTTCTTTTGCCATTTTTCTCATTTTTACTTCAAGATATTAACAGTAACTAGGGAAAGCGCTTAGGATGCGTAAGCAGCGAACTTTGATACAAAGGAAGTATGGTTTGGAAAAAGATAAAAATAAAAAAAACAATGACGTATATTTTTGTTTTACTATTTACTATTAAAATTGTCTTTTTTAATTGTGCTTACATTAAGATTTAAAACTTGTCATTGTTTTTTCTTAATTTATCCTGCCTTCACAAATATCTTAAAACTTATATTTTCAAAATGGACATTGAGTTTTCTTATCTCATTACCTATTTTATTTGATAAATCATTTTAACTCCATTCTTATAAAGCTACCAAATTTTTTTGGTTCACAATTAAAATTGTCATTAATAGACTACAAAATTTGGAAAAAAAAGCATGTAAAAATATCAAATTCAAAATGTTTCTGTGCTCAAAAATCATTATTATTATTAAATGAAAGTTTAATTTCAAGAGTATATGAAACCTATAATTAAAACATATTTTTAATCTCAGATTGTTGTTTGATTTAATTATTATTAGGAGAAGTAGTGAGTTGGATGGAAATAGTTGATCACTTTAACATGAATAATTAATTTCTATATCCAAATTTTATTGGTATTCATGTCAAATTATGAACTAAATATTTTATCTGTTATTAATACATTTAAAAAAGTTTTCCATACAACTCTATTTCTTCAATTTATACATTGTTCTGTGATTAAATTAAACATTTAATTTATATTAAGTAGAAAAAAATTGAAGTTAATTACATCAAAATGAAAGAATTAAAATCTGAGACAATTATATAAATTAGATATTAAATCTCTATGAGAAATATCTATTTCCTCACAAAATTTCCTAAAAACGTTTTATTAATAAAAAATGCTATTTTTATTAAACGTTTATTTCATATTAATTACCTACAACATGATTACCTATTTTTTACCATATTCATGACATTTAATGCATCGGGAGTTTAATAAAGGTTTAAAAAGTGATGTCTTTAGATTCTTCAATAATTTAATTAATCAAGATTATTTATATACTGTGAAAAAAACTTGAGAAGCTCGGTTTTTTTTTCCATTTTTTTTTTCTCATTTCAAACTGAATTTGAGAAAAGATTGCTCATCATATTAAATAAATTATTTAATATCTGCTAATTAAATTTTAATTAAATTAAGATTTTTATGGAACATTCTAACCAAAATGTCACTTTATATAAATGAATTTTAATTATAAATAATTATATATATAAAAAAAGCTATGGATAGTTCTTATAAAATTATATGCTGAATTCCAGAATTGTACTGTTGAAAATCAAATTTCTGAAACTTATACACTTGAATTAAATAATACTAAATGGAAATAAATCATTAGATACTGATTAAATTTTTATTAAAATTCTAACATGCAATTGCATAAAACATTTTTTATGAAATCACTTCGAATTAATTAGGTAAAAAAATGACTTGATAGTACAAAAAATAATTAGGAATAATTATCTTAAACGCATTCTAAGTATAACATTAAAATTAATTATAAGTCAAAACTAAATTCAGAATGTCATTTTGAATTTTAATTTTATATTTAAATGAGTTGCAATAAAAAAATGTTGGTAATAAGAAAGCATTATAATCGAAAAATAAGGTCTGGTATTACAAGATATAAATTAAGGAAGAAAATATATAAAGTCAACAGTTAAATAAAGTAAAGAAACAATTATTACTAAAAATTGGTCTTTAATATATTGTCAAAGGATTTGCTTTTAGTGATGAAAAAAATTGTTTCTATTTTCACAATTTTCTAAGAAAACTCCCTCCTAATAATAATTTTAATTATGATTTGTTATTTAAAAGAAATATCTTTATTCAATAACGGCATTTTGAAATTATTTAAATTAGTTAGAAGTATGTCTGTAAATAACAAAACTTCGATTTAGAATATCGATTTTATTTGAAAAAAATTGATTTTCAAAAATAATCCCTCTTTTATTATACTTTGCAATTCATTTTTCATTAGAAAATAAAGGAATCTTCTTTAACCTCTCATTTTCCCCCATTTGTTTTTTTATATTATACTCTTTCGTGCTCAGAGACTATCAAATAAATATTTAATGGTTCAAAAATAAAGCTGCCAAAGAAAATCTCATGTATTCTGGAATGACTATATTGTCATATGCTAATCCTTTTTGTTTAGAGAAATGCATGAAATTGATTTTTAATTTTACATTTTAGAAGTAACAGCTTATTAAGGTCGTAATTAAAAATTAAGAGGGACGCAGTAAGTGAAAAATAACTTTAAAAGTTTGTTTGTAATGACAGAAAAGCTAAATTTTGATTAGAATTATGATGAATGAAATTTTGTAAATTATATTATAAATCTGAAGAAAAATATTCCTCAATAAACTAATATCTTACTAATAATCAATTTATAAATTATCAATAAATAATTTGTTAAAATTAAATCTTTGATTGGTTTAGTTTGGTTTAGTTATATTAACGTCCCGTTTGAAGCAACACTTGGGCTATTTTGGGACGGAACTCGTAATTTTGAACCGCGATCAGATGACGAGGACGACACCTGAGCTAATAAAATCTTTGAACATTTGATAATAGTGTTCAAAAATTATGCATTATAATTTTGAAATAAATACTTTTCTTCAACTTATAACATGAGGAAATTGTAAAAAAATGCTCTCAAATAATTTAAAGTAAATTTTCACTCTGGACAGTTTTTACAAAATGAAGAAAATAATTAATAATAATTCAATTTTGAAAAAAGTAATAATAAAGCTCACTTATTGTTGGTGTTCATACAGAGAATTTGAAAAATTATTTAAATGCTCAGAAATTTATAAAGAATCATCATTCAGTGCTTTTCTTTAATTACAATATCTTTCAATATTTCTTAAACTATAATAAAATCATTTCACTCAATTTCTTTCAATTTTTTAAGAATAAAAAATAACATGAAGCGATGCTCTATAATTATACAGAGGGGGGGGGGGGAACATGACTGGAAATTAAATACATTTTTAGGAATGAAATTGCATCTATTCTTAAATCACATTAGAAATCAGAAAATATTATTCTGCATAATTTATTATTACTATAATTACTCAATTCTCAAATCAGTTTTTCCATTTCTTTTTCCGAAGAATCCAGCTGGTGTGTCGATAATCAGTGTTAGCTTTCATATTTTGCTCATTATCATTTCAAAATTTCTTGAAATAACGAAATACATGATTGTCAATCATTATGTAGTCGGTAATATTAAGGGAAGGAAGGATTCAATAAATTTCTGTCAAATTCGTAATATGTCTTAGAATGAAAGGTCATGGATAGAAAAAGTGAATTTGGGATAAGGCTAGTATACATTTAGGATGTTGATTCTTTAAAATATTAAAGAAGAATGTAGCCTCAGGAATAGCTGTTGAATGTTTTGTCTAACTTATACACTAGTAATTTGTCTCATCCACTAGAAACTCAATGGCATGACCGTCAAGGGGATCACTTGGTAAGTGAGATTTGGAACATCGTGTTTATCTGCATCATCAAATAATTTTTTTAAAGAATTTGTTTTTTAAATTTAAATTAACCGATTACAAATAGTCCTAATTACTTTGTTTTCGTTTTTTAAAAAAAAATATTTTTCCAAATATTTGAATTTGGATTATTTTTTTTCTCTAAATTTACGGCTATTACTTTAAATGCTATAAATAATTTAAATTTCTGCTTTCATCTTAAAACAAATGAAAGTTTTAAATTTTTGAATTGCAGTAATGATGAATTGTTTATTCTAAATTAATCAAACCGTATTTATATCGGAAATTAAAGAGAACCACTGCTAATTTATTAAATATGCAAGAAAATTTATTTAACATTAATAATCGAAAATATATACTCTAAATCAAGTATTAAGTTATATATGCGTAGGAAGATGTTTCCATATTCTAATGATCACTCAAATAGGCATGAAGGTTCGGAAAGCAAACTTTCTTGTCACAAACACTAGCATTTATTTCAAAATGTGTTTCAATAATAATAGCATAATTTCGAACTCATCCAAGATTGCCATAAAAATAAAATTCCAAACGTTAAAATTAATCCTTCAAAATGTACCTATTTTAATGGAAACGTGCTTCCCTTGTTCAAAATGTACCACCCTTTCTTGATTTATTAAAAAATTAAAAGGTTTCGCTCTTTAGGTAATATTTTTATTTTATATTTTTATATTTATAATTTTCTGTTTAAGAATTAAATTGTGATTCAAGTATTCGACGAATAAAACTTTTTGCATTAAAACGGAGTAACATATTTACTAACAACTATCTCCAAGAGGCTGATTTAATTGAAATTGTTTTAAATTTATTTTAAAAACACATCTGGAGCAATAATGATTTTTCCTTCGAAAATTGAATTTATTTAGGTATTAGAAGAATAAGCATTTATTTTTGCACTTGTAAGTTGTTAATTTATTTTAAATAAATTTGAAATTAAAAAAAAACTAAACATTTTTACTTGCAATTATTTATTCTTTAAAAATAATATTATAATTCCAGTACCAGAAGAATGAGCGTTTATTAATAAATTATTTAAAAATTAAATTACAATTCAAGTATTGGGAGAATTAACATTTAATTTTTCATTAATAAACAACATATTCATTAAAACTACGTATGAATTGATAGTTTAATTTTATGATTTTGGAAAAAAAAAATGGACACATTTAACACCGAAATGTTATCTCCGGCTTACGAAGAACTTACCTTGACGACTAAACTATTTAGCCGCTGAATGCGGAAACGACTAAACTATGCTAAAAGTTTAAAGGTTATTTTCTCGGAGATGGCTGAATGAATTAATTTGAATTATTGATCTAAATGTATTATTAATAAATGAGCTGAATGAATTTTTGAATGAACATCCTAAAGGTATAATTCCATTATATTTATTATATGGTATATTATCATCTTTCACGTAGGTTTGGATCGCATGTTATTTTCTTTAAATTATCATAATAATTTAAAACATGTATGATTTAAGATATTAGTTAAAAACGTTTTATTATTACATGCAATAAAGAGTATATGATTTTTTATGAGTTGAATATTATTTCATACTTTAGAAACATTGACTTCGTTCTACAAAATAATTTTAACTGGAGTTTTTTTCCACTTCTATCCATGCCCTCATCCCTCATCATTGTTGTTTAACGAAAATAATCACCACCTTTAGGGAAATTATAGTTATTTAAATAGAGCTCTTCTCGGTTTTAAAAATAATGACAAAACGGATTACAAACATGGCAATTATTGCAAAAACAGCAAAAAACATGTAAATGATTTAAGAAATAATATAAAAAAAGCCATTGATAGTATGTTTTTCCAAAAAATCATAAGTGCCTTTACAGTAAAATTTCTTTAAGTAACGTTTTATTATTAAAAATTGCTCTTAGAAGTACATTTTTGATAATGAAATAGTTCTTACTTTTCGTACATCACTTCTACATTACAGTAAAAAAATCTTCAAAAACAATTTGGGTTGCTTAGATAACGTTGAATATATTTACTTACCACTTTACTTTTCCATTAAAGAATCTCAAAAGCGTTTAGGGATTTTAAATAATATCTCGTACCTGAGAAACACCATTGTTTAAGACAGTGTCACATGAATTTAGAAAGTATTCGGACCTTGCCATAGACAATTAGCATGCAAATAATGTTGCAGCTTAAAGGGTTGTGACAAATAACAAGAAACACTGCAGAAATTCTAAAGATGATGTATGGGCGACTCTTTTTCAACTATTTTGCGAATGGAAATCCCTTTTGTCAATGAAACGCATCTTTGTTCCAATACCCCTGACGGAAATAGTTTTGTGAAAAGTTTACAGTCATATTTCGTTTGAATATTTTATGAAAAAAGTTACATATTCAAACTTTAGGAAACAAAGTTTGTACCGAGAGGTTTCAAATGTGTTTCGCGGCTTACTTATCTGTCACACTAATTTTATGAACAGCGGAAAAGTTTAAACTGTTATTTTAGAGAAGAATGAGACCCTATTTAAAATAGTGTTTGGTTACAATTTTTAAATGTTTGTTAAACTTTTCAAATAAGGGTTATAGGATATAAAGTAAGCAATTTAATTTTTGTAGGCTTGATTCTTGTAAGGAAATATGTACAAATCTAATATGATTGAAATAAGGAATTAGATTAAATCTATAAAGCAGTATGTGATTAAGCGAATAAATATATTCAAATATTAAAGAAAATTTTGTTATAACTATTCCATATTTCAAAAGGGGCGCGGTGACCTTGAGGTAAGGTCTCGGCTTCGGTACCGGAGGGTTTTCATTTTAGAGACCCGACTCCACGAAGAACCGTAGTATAAGCGGGTATGGTGCACGCTAAATCCATCGACCCCAAACGTCCCCCCACTGGTATGTTGCGGATGTTGAGGGGTGCTAGACCTGGTGTCGTCCTCGTCATCTGACTGCTGTTCAAAATTACTAGGACCGTCCCAAAATAGCCCTAGTATTTCTTTAAAACGGGACGTAAGTAACTAAACTAAACTAGACTATGTCACTAAAATGGGCTGCTGGGCATCATAAAGAATATATCATGTAGTGATTGTTATTAACATTAAGAGTGTTTATAGTTTAATATTCTTTTTTCAGAGATCTATAAAATATAAAAATAGATATCATGGAAATGCCAAGGTTTTATATTAATTTCAGAACATACAGGAAACGAGATAAAAATACTGGAAAGATTGGTAGGAATGAGCCAAAATAGCAATTCTAAGCATATATGCATGAATTTATCTAGGAATGATTGCTGCTTCAAATGTTTTATGCCTAAATACAGTCAAAATTTAAGGGCGTTTTTTTATTGTACCAGATACAAATGTTGCAATCATTTTAGACTGAGTTATGGAATCACAGTTGTAAGGAAGGCGTTTGTTGGCTACTTGTAAGAGCTCTACAGGTGGTCATTTCGACCATAATTTAGAAGATAGAATATGTGCTTGCTTTCTCTAAATAAACAATGCCAATCATTTTCATTCGTAGATTACACAACACTCATTTCAAGCTGACCATGTTTTTCTTCCATAACCTTTTTTATATATTAAGATGGTGGCTCGGCAGAAAAAATGACAAGAGATCGAGTAAGTTGATACCGCTAAGAATATGAGATTCCAACATTATTTACCTTTTCAAATTGTATTGTGGGAAGAAGCAAACTGGATAGCAAATAGTAAATATTTAAAGACGCCTGGATAATGGTGACAAACTTACGAAATGATGGTACTACAAAGTGGGAAAGTAAAATTTGCCTATTATTGGATCCATAAATTCTGAAAAATGGTGAATGGTGTCTTTGTTTCTCAACGATTCCAAAACCAACAATGGATGACTTACCTTCTTCTGTAATGTCTTTAAACAACATTGCGAATAAAGGAAAGTAACTTCTATTGCCGCATCCTGGAAACAGAGGGATTAAAATATTATATATATATCTGAAACAATCTAAATTATTTCGGAATCAAACGGAATCAAACAAAAAAAAGTAGAAAAAGCGTCATTGTCTTTAGGGAGCTCAAATGCAGCTACTACTAAAACACATATCAACCTAGACTAATTGGTAGTAAAACCAAGCTAAAGCGAAAAGAATAGAATCAAAATTAAACCAATTAAAATTAGAATCCGACCTGAAGACGTTTTCAAGTGCCACCCTCAGGGAGGGATTCAAAATAAAGGATTTTTTTTTTTTCTGAGAGGAGTCTGACCTAAGTCCAACAATACTGACCCCTCGTGACCCGAAAATTCTCTTAAAATTAAGACCTAAGAGATAAGCATTTTT
>JAPMOR010032558.1:37377-50713 GCA_026543865.1 Argiope aurantia | reverse complement strand
ATTTAAAAGACTATCCTATACTATCCAGATACAATATTATAACTAAATACTGTCGACTATTCAACATACTATTGTGTTTAATAGAACAGAAACTTGAATTTTTGAAAATGCCACAACACATTTTTATAGTTTTATAGTGAATTTCCATTGATGATGAGTATTTCTTATGGAAATTAAACGTTTATCGTTCAAATCGTTCTAAAACTCTAAACGTCGGTAATTATCTTACTGTAACTGACCATAGAATCCATCAATATGATAAGGATGTTAGTTATTGAATTTAAATATTTCGTTTAGGTATTATGAATGATTAATTCTGAATTGTTTGCTTGTTTACTAGCATGAAGATAATTTAGATAAAATACCAAAATATTCTTAATCAAGGGAATAAAGCCAAAATCTCTGCATCATTTTCATAATGCCACAATTAATTATTTGTCATTTTTTACTTCAGGAGCAGTATAAAATTGAATAAAACTGTCTCTAAAAATAAAACTCTTTTATTTTTAATCTCCACAAATGCAAATGTATTTTATTGCAATTACCATACTTATTTCATCATTTTTTCTATTTGAACACTTATATCTAGATTCAATATTTAGGGAAACCAATATGCTTGTTCCACTCTTTTGGGAAACTCTGTAAATACATCCGATATTTTAAATGAGTTATCTGAGTTGATGCAACTAACTCATCAACTCAGTACTAGTTTTGTCTACATCCAATTATGGATATTAATTACATCATTTAAGTACTAGTTTTGTCAATTATTATATGAAAACAGAAGTCAGTATTTTTAAAAAAGAAAATGTCAAAATCCATAGTTGGAGTTTTCTTTGTTTATTTTTTATGTGTGTGTACTTTTCTCCTTAAAATAATGTACTCTTAAAAAATGAGTTTTCAAACTTAAACTCAGATCCTACTTTAAAGAAAACGATTAAAGAGCTATCTATTATTATGAACTGCCTTTCCTTTTTTTTCCTGAGAGATTTGTACACTCAAAATATAAAGTATTTTTTACTTTACTGACACATACTGTTCAATTTTTATATTTAATGAAAATATTTATGCATTTAGAATTCATTTTAACGCTTTCTATCAGTTAACCTATCTAATAGTCTTTCTATCAGCGATTATGCAAAGAGGTATATACGTAATCTCTTATAGAAAACATTTCATGTCATCGTTATTTGTAATTTAACTATTTTATGATAATCTTCACCTATATGACAATTGGTCCCCATATTGATTAATAATTTATCTATCAAATTGAGGTTTATTTTTTTATTAATGTACATTAGTATTGTAATATAATGAAATATACCGTCACTCGATAAAACGTGACGAAAAATAACTCATCTTTGTGGCATAAGATTTCAGTTTTAATTTAATAAAGATTCCTAAAAGCTTTATGAATAAAAGAAGAAGAATTAAGACATTAGAATTATCTTTAATTTCTTGGATTTTAACAGTTTGTGGTGAATCTTCAGAAAGAGCAACATCTTATTCCATTATATAACAGCAGAAATTATTCAAATTAAAGCTGGAAATGTCTTAATGAAGCAAAATATATAATTTTTAACTAAACTAAATTCTTAACTAAATTGTTATGTTCTAAAAGATATTGAATTACAAGTTCATATTTTCAGCTATATATTAAAGACATTTATTTGTAGACTTGATGACCTAAAGACATTTGTTTGTTGAGAATTATTTCATAAATATTTTTAGACAAAAATATATTAAAGACATTTATTTGCATACCTGATGATCTAAAGACATTACATTTTTGTGTAGATGTTTATATCATAAATATATATAGACAAAAATATATAAGAAAATTCGTTAAATAAATAAAATATCAGAGAGAAATTGAAAACTTCAGAATGATATAAAATTAACAAATCTAAGAAAACAAACAACTTCCTTACTTTTTCTTTACATATTAATGAGTTTATACAGACTTTTCTTCATTCTTAAACTTCTAACAAATTACAATTTCGCTCATATTCGCCATTTCTCGTGTATTACTCATTCCTTAACGTAACTCACAGTTTTGCCAAATTACCTAAAATATGTACAAAATGACGTCATCAGTATTATCCAGGGCATAGCATAATTTTTAAAATTGTGACAATACAGTAGAGTTAGCTAATTTGCTTTCAAACTTTAATTGTGTAAACTGTCAGAACTAATCTGTAGCAGTAAAAATTTATGGTTGTTATATTTCTCATGAGATTGCTATCATCAATGAAATCTGTGTACCAATATTTAAAAAGGGGTTACATAAATTTGTCAAAAATATTTTGTTTGTGGGTGACAGATTTGTAATGCAGCATAATTTTTATATAGATTATTTACCATAGTAATAGTTTTTTTCTATAAAAAGCAATACGCGCAAATACATTTTTATGGAATTTCTTCCATATATTATATTTTAATTTGTTGTTACATAAATAAATAAATTTTATAAGATATTTATCTACTTATAAATGTTATAGATTTCTACTTTATCAATGATAATTATGTGATTTATTTTTTGAAATCCTATTATTTATCAAAATGCAAATATGTCAGAGAAATATTCTTAATTAATCCATTCAAATAAAATTTCATTCAATTTTCGTTATGAGAAAAAATTAAAAAATTATAATCAACTGATAATAATGATCAATTCTAACCAAATAAAATTATAAATTATGTTAAAATTAATCATAAAATAAAAATTTAAAGCTTATGAAAAATGTGTCGTTTAAAGGTTTTATCAACATTCAAATACAGATATCATCTGATCTTCAAGATTGGAAACATAAATATATTTAAAAGATTGCATTACATAATTATCAATAATAATGTAAGAATAAAACATTAATTTAATTTTTATAACCCCTCAAATATAATTTTATTATTCTTACATGGTTTTGGCAAATGCTAAATTTCATCAACAATAAATTCTAATAATTCATGGAAAGTCATTAAAGAAACATGTGTGACAGTTGCCAGTATAAATAAATTTGATATCAAATTTCATGATTTTGATTGATATACTGTAAATCATAAAAGAATTGGATGGATTATAATTTGACACAAACGTAACTGTTTTTAACTTAGCATGAATGAATATAACTGATTGACATAGTTATTAAATCGTCGAAACTTATCAAGTAATTCTTCTTCCAAATTAATTTGAAGATTTATGTAGAACTAGTTAGGTAGAAAAATGTTTTGAAAAAAAGGTATTAAACCATAATATATTTATAGCGAGGAAATAGTATTTTTCATAAAACATTTAACTAAAAATGAATGAGATTCTTTTTTTCATGGTTTAATTTATAACCGATTACGCTGCCAATAAACGTCACCCTCAATTTTAGTTCAATCTAGTTACTTACCGATCAAGAGTCCTCCTTTTTGTGTGATTTGAACTTTTAGTGTGAAGTTTGGAGACATCGCTGAGTTCACATCATTTGAAAAAGAAGAAGCATGCTTCAAAATAATAAATATACTTGTCAGTCAGCTATATACATTTTCAAGCTGATATGACATATATAACAAATATATATGTCATATCAGTTTGAAAACGGGTATTTAAATTCTAAGGCAATAAACGTTTCAGCATATTTTAAAAATCTGTAGCCTTTAGAACAACTACTGTATAGTTAAAAAATATGCAATAACAGGGTGTGATGATGCACATAAATTTTTCTAATTTTTTCAAAGCTATTTATATAAAAATATTTCTAATTCTGTATTTAACATTTTTAAACAACATTAATTAATTGTTATTTGAACCATTTTATTCTCAGCGTAATTTATATAAGTTTTATTATACTGATTAGAAATAAATTGATCTCATGTATTTCTAAAATTAATTATTCGACAGCATATTAGATGAGGCTGCTATTATTTTAAATTGAAAAATCTTTTAGTAACTTCGAAATATATTTTGATATCAATATATATATGAATATAAGATACAGTATCATTAAATATTTAATATATAAAAAAGAAATATGACTAAGAAGAAAACTTTTAAAGACGATCCACTTCATATTCTCGCAAATCGCAAATATTCTAACCGTTTTTTGTAGACTTTACTAAAATTTTGAAATAAAGTGTCGCACATTAAAATTTTATGATTCTTTTAACAGTATACATTTTTCTTCCATTTTCGCCGTCACTTTCTTTTTCTCTCTCACACTTTCTCTGCCAAATAGAAAAGTTTTAAAAAATCTATTTAAAGAAGAAAAAAATCAGACGATTACGAAACTAATAAAAAAAATCTTCAGAAATGGCTGCAAGTTTGCATGACTGAATTTAAAGCAAAAAGAAGAAATAACACACCCACTTCTCTTCAAAGCCATTTGAATTGATGAAAGAAACATTATTTGCATTGATGAATTATGCAGATTCTCGGAGGTCCACGTTTCTGAGGTATACAAAGATAAAATGTTTCCACTTTCTTTCCGAATGCATTTCTGATGGCTCTGTTCCCTGCGTCATTGTATAATTCAAATCAGAACTCCTGACTCAATATCCTGCATTATATTCAATTATCTGAAAGTATTTTGATCGTTGCAGCATGAAATATTCACATACTATTTCGTGAAGTACACATTGATTTTGAAGTACATTTACTTCAAATCAGGTGTATTGAAATGTACTATCGAATTCTCTTCCACCGACGAAACTGATTACAAAGTGCCCTTTAATATTCTTTCAGAAAGGCGTATCTTTTGAAGTTTTCTGATATGGAATTGGGAAAAATGGAAGTTAAAACCAAAAAAATTTACCCAAAATATAAATTTTTTGCTTATTCTAAATGTCATATTTCGTAAATGTTTTCAAAACAAAGAGCCTGCTTTGAGAAGATTAATTATTTATCTGCGATTGTTTGAAATTTTGAATACCATAAAGTTCCATTCGAATCATTCCAACCAGGAGGTACTTCAGACATTGGGATGAGAAGCTTTCGGAATGGTGTTTGGTTCTCGTCTCTCTGGTTGGTACAGAAATGTTTTGAGGTCAGCTACCTCTTACTGATGATGATACTTGCTTCCTACGGGAGGTATTGTACCGTGGGTGATGAGGTCTGTTACGTTTCAACCTCAGTTCCCGCTTATGCTGTCACGGTGCCCGGTCATTCAGATTTATCCGTGGACCTTCAGGCGAGTCGGAATAGCTGTTTGTTGCTATCACTGAAACCAATTACTGCTAGCATTATCTAGTTCAAATTCTCCTCGTCGATTTAATTTTGGAATCAATTTCTCATCTAATCTTCAATAGATTCTAGTACAGAGGAGCAAGGATCCTCATCAAACACAAAACGAACAACTGTATTGTTACTATATTTTTTCTGCTTTGTATGGTATTCAGGACATAGAAAAACAAGGAGGTATTGCCATATAAGTATTTTTTTCAAATGTCTGTTACTTGTAATTATAATAACATGTTGAATTATATGCAAGAAATATTAAAATGATTATTTACAGAATGCCTTAAAAGAACTTTTTCTAGTATGCAATTATTTAATGTATCAATAAAAATAAGTAAAAATAACAATTAGAAAAATATTATTATTTTTCACAACTTAAACGTGCATTCAACACAACAATAAGTGAGGTATTATTGTACACCCTTCCTAAAGTGAAATGCAATTTTTATATAGAGATAATTTATTTTCTTAACACTTATTTAGGTTTTGTTTTTATTTTCTCTACAACGTCTTTTTTTAATTATGCTACTCCTTTACCATATGCTGTCTGATTTACTAGGCATTACATGTGTACTAAAATCTGTTAATTAATTTGAATGGCTTTAAACAGCTTATAGAGAAATATCTTTCGACACAAATCACGATTAATCAAACAACATTTCTAATGATCATTAATCACATTAGGTGCGCCTATCAGACATCCAGTTACTCAGCATTCGAAGGTGATTAATTTACCCAGCAGTAGTAAATTAAGAAAACTAATATGAAGCCAACCAATGAGTACCGTCATGTTGAAACCTGCATCTACGAGCCTAACAAGCTCTCCTGAATATTAACATCTCTCATGTCACAAGATATGATTATTTCGGATAATCACCTAATGTGTAATTCCAAGTACATGGCGAAATCTTTATTTCTGCATAATGGAGGCGGTTTCTAGAAATAAAACACTGGAAACTATTTTTATGCCAATTGGAGCATCAATTTTATTTAAAAAATCTATATAAATTTTTACATGAATATGATGTTTTTACCATGATATTTAAATAAAAAATTATAATAACCATATTATTGTATAAATAATAGTTATATGTATTGCAAATAAGAACTTCTCTTTAAATTTTACTCATATATTAAATAGTTCCTCAGAGAGTAGCAGTTTTTATAAAGATTCTGACAAAAATTAAAAAGTACGCAACAAAGGTAGGGGATTCTACGAAAATGAAACTGCAATCCACTAATAAATGCATTTAATACTAGAGTTTATATAACAAAATATTTACAAAAAATTTTACTATATGTCGTCTGAAATATGAATAAAATATATATTATATTAGTAGTTTATATGAAGAATGTAAAATGTTTATAAAATATAATTATATATATATATATATTGTTACGAAGATGTAAAAAAATAACAAGTTACAAAGTAACACAATAGCAAGTTTCTTCGCTTTAAGCTACTTCTAACAAGCAGGTAAAGAAAAAATGGTCCCACTGCTTGTCTAACACTAAATTTATATCTTCACAGATTAATCAGGAATTATATAGAATAATCTAGAAGCTTCTATTGCAACCAATGATTAACAGTAAGTTTAAATTAAAGTCCAACTTTAAATGTAATGTCGCGTGGCTGAGATTTGAACCGCGCACATCCCAACTTCGTACTTTACCTCTCAGCAACGCTAACTATGTACAGAGCTTTCTTTTTGCAACATTACTCCATTCTTAAAAGAACAGCGACTCGTTGAAAAAAAATCCAATTGTGTTAAGAGCTTTTATTCTTTGACGAGTTATGGGTCCAGTATGTATGTTTTCTCTTCCATCAATAGCATCTTATTGTTTTTGTTCATCCTCATTTAGAGTTTGCTCGTCTGAATCATAATAGGGCTTCATACGCAAAACACGCACTATATCTTTTTGCTTACTTCTTCGAGAAGAGGGATCAAAGTCTTGAACTTCATAAGTCACATCTGATAACAGGCGAAGCACTTGATATGGACCAAAATACTTCCTCAAAACTTTTTCGAAGAGACCGACTTTTCGGACAAGGATATAAATCCACACGAGATCTTCAGGGGCATAGAATGCCATTCGATGTTTAGAGTCATAACGTGGGCGATCTTTGTCCTGAGATACCAGATTCTGCAGTCTGGCCAATTGCCTTGATTCTTAGGCTCTGGAAATCATCCTTGAAATATAACTGTCATCCACGTCATCAGGACAGAATGCTGACATTGTGTCTAGCGTTGTCTCCGCTTCTCGCCCGTGCAATAAATAGAAGGGTGTGAAACCAGTGGTTTCTTGCTTGGCAGTATTATGCGCAAACGTTAAAAATGGTACAATTTCATCTCAATTTTTATGTTCTGTATCAACATACATGGATAACACATCAGCTAAAGTTTTATTAAAGCGATCCGTCAATCCATTTGTCTGTGGGTGATATGCTATCGTCTTGCGATGGTTGATGTGACGCAGTTCGACGAGGGATGAAACTAATTTCGACTGGAAGACTATCCCACGCTAACTATGTACAGAGTTTCTTTTTTACTACATTATATATTAAATAATAATATTTTGTTACTATTATATATATATATATATATATATATATATATATATATATATATATATACAGAGTGAGAGAGAGAAATTTAATATATTTAAAGATTTTATAAATAAAAAAACTATGGTGAAAGATTTAAAAGAGGTAAAGGAAAAGGTGGTAATTTTCAAATTATATTTGAGGAATTTCAGAATCTGGAACACAATAGAGAAAAAATTCACAAAATTAGGAAGAATAATTAAAAACATTAAATGGTTAATAAATAATAAATTCGGGGATTTAAAGTTTAGGAAATTAGTACATTAAATTTATAATTCTCGATCTAATTAAATGTAAGCTTAATATTGATAAAGCAATTGTTTCAATAGCGTTTAGTTATAAATCAACTTCAAGGAAACAAATTTGTAACTATAATTACTATAGCAAAAATTTAGATAAAATAAATAAAAACGAAGAAAAAATAAATAGATGGTAAGTGTAACAAAGAAAGCTATAAATATTTTATTGAAGTGAATAAAGATCATTTTATAACATCCAGATTATTGAAAATTATTGAATCCAGCTCTTTAAGAGAGTTAATGGAAAGAGGAACTAAATTTAGATTAAGAGAAAAAATAAACCATAATAAAATCTTAATTTCTATTTGTAAAGATTGCTTTAATTTTTTCAATTCCTGTACTATTTTAATACAAACGTACTTCGATACCTAAATGATTTCTATAGTTTTCTCCTTTCATGGCATATATATATATAGTTATTACAGTAATAGAACTGTAATTGTTATTACAGTAATAGAAAAATCAGCAAATAATCTGTTTAATTTGTAAATATTATTATAAAGAACTATTAATTAATGAATATAACTCTAATGCAACTTATATTTTAAAGAAAACGAAGGAAAAAGAATTAATAAAAGAATGCTAGCTTTTGCGAATACAAATCAAAATTGAAACTTGTTTTTTAAACTATCCTTTTTTATTCGCAACAGTTAAATTTCATAAGAAAGCTATTAAAATTTAGATTCGTGACTTGTAGCACTGACAGTTATAATTACTTTACGGGAAAACATTTCTTTAAGTACTTAAAAATTATCAAAGGACAAAATCAAAGATGAAAATAATTTTATCATTAATAGTAATAAATAAGTTTTGGATTTTCTTAAAAATAACAACATTAATAAACTTAATACTTACGATTTCGAAAATTTATACACCAATCTTCCTCATGATTAATAAATGTATGTTCTTTTATATATGACGAATATGAAGGGGTTATTACTAAAAATAACTGGATAAAATTACGTAATTTTAATTTTACCGAAAATTACATTTTTAATAGAATTAATTTTTATAAACATGTAAAGGGCATTCCAATGGGAATAGTTTTCTCAAGTGTTTTAGCCAATATTTTTCTACATAACTATGAGAAAAAATATAATTAAATATAATTTAATAAACGGTTGGAGGTATATTGATTACTCACCTTTGATAAAGATAGATAATACCAATAAAGATAGATAATACCAATTAGATAATACTAATCTAATTGCTATCCAAAAGATTTTATTCTAACAGAAACAAATAAAAATCAAGTTGAAGCTACCTTTCTGGATTTAAAAATCGAAATTGCTAATAGTAAAACAATAGTTGGTATATAAGATAAAAGGGATGAATTCAACTTTAAAATAAAGAAACTTTGTAATTATCATTCTTATCTAAACTCTAAAATTTTCAAACATTTTCTCAAAATGTAATCGGATTAAAATCTTTTGTAATAACAAAACTTCCTATAATGAAGCAACAAATAATCTCATTAAAAATTTAACTATTAATGAGTTCCCTAGAAACTACTGCAATAATGATATTTTAATAAAATAAGAGATGAACTGGGATTAATCATTTCCCTATAATAAAAAATAGACTTTCCGTTGCATATTAACAAACTCAATAGATACTTCTGAGACCTTCCAGTTATTTTTACCTGCAATGGCGTTAGCAGAAACAGTTTAAGGCGTGGGGCGCTATTTGTAAAAATATTTTTACCTGCTTCTGGTATATTCTTTCCTTTTTTTTTTAATAATTGGTTAAAAGTGTTCCTATATAATTTATTTTATGTTATTGTATTTTGCTTATTGCTGGTCGTATTCTTTTAATTTGTTGTTTTGCTTCTTTCTATAAAAAATGATGCATCTCTCAGGCATTAATTTCAGGGGATTTTTCGGGTCACGAAGGGTCAATAGTCTTGGACAAATGTCTGATTTCTCACAGAATTAATCCCATATTTTGAATCCCTGCTTGAAGGTGACCCTTGAGAAAGTCTTCAGGCCGGATTCTTATTTGGTTTAATTTTGATTCTATTTTTCCTTTTAACTTGGTATTTATTACTATATATATATATATATATATATATATATATATATATATATATATATAATGTTATTATGTTATATAGTTAAAGTATTAAAAATGTATTGATAAAATTAGACAATAAATGTTCAATTTTTTGATGATAGTTAACAAATAATTTTAAAAAATTAAATCCATATTCCTTTATTCTTAAATTTTTACTGTTTACTTTTCAAGTTAAAAATTTGAATTTACTAAAATAATTGTAAAATATTACATTACAAGAAATTAATTATTTAAACATTTGACATATTTAATTAATTGAGTTTAGATGTTACGCACCAATTGTGAATAGAAATGTTATAGAAATTCATATTGCTGACATTATGTTTTACAGACGTATTAAAAAATGTGTATATGTATTTTGACAAGATAAAAATGTATCATAAAATGAAGGAAAAAAAGACTGTCTGGGAGTTGCTAACTTTGTTGACGGCACCTCAAACTTTTGGCAGCGACGCCTTGGCGCCTTTTATTGTTACACTTTTGAATGCCTCCAGTGACAATAAGGCATTTTTTTTCCTGTATGAAGAACCATATTTCAACGATGCAAGTGCATTTCATTTAATCTATAGCTAATTTTTTTCCAAGTTTTGATCGATGATTTTGAAGGATAGCTGTTCTAAGAGAATATAAAATATATATTTTGTACAAAGTAACATTTTAAATACATATTGTATATTTATTACTAGAAAAAATATGCATTTCACAGTTTTAGCAGATACTTAAATAAAAAAAAAATAAGAATTGAAGTCTTTTTTCCTAAATGTTATGTAAGATATATGGATTTTTATAGATATTTATTTTTATGAAAATTTATGTTTCTGACGCTAAAAAACATTATACGAAAGGTAATATTTCATATATTGAAAGTGAGAAAGAATAAACTAGAAAATGCCATCTTTGTTTTATAGGAAAAATTTATGAATATAAATTTTCTTTCTGAAACATGAAATAATGTTTCCCGTCTAAAAAAAATTTGTATATATATAAATTTGTTTTCTTTTGAGGCATAGAATATTTTAATATCTTTATAAATCTAGAACTTGAACTTTCTCAGTGTTGTCAAAGCACCTACGTTAATTTTAGTATTTAATTTTGTTTTCAGTGCTTTTCTTTTTCCATAATACTAAATTATTTATTATTTGTTTCATATATCATTTTGATTTCAGTTATTGCGCATACATTTTCTTCTACCATATGCCACTTTCATCCGCATCATCCGCCAGGTATTAGGGATATTTAAAGATTCTTAAAAACTTAATTTTAAATTGCCAAGAGACGTGGTTTTATCAAAATTAGGAACAAAATAAATTTTCGATATTTCATAGTCAAAGGTTTCTTGTCATATATTTTATTAGATTAACATTCTATTTTGAATATTTTGCCAAACTTACTTGAGAGGTGTAATGCAGAATTGTAAGCATTCAATATATGACAAAGTTATCAAATTTGTCTATAATAATGAATTTGATGCTCCGAGCTAGTGGAAAGAAAAACCAAAAATATTATCAGATGATTAGAACAATATAAGAAAACCCAATGCTTTCTTCCGACTGAGATTACGAGAAGCAATTATTTTTTTTATATCTATATTGTTTAAAAATTAAAGAATAAAAGAGAAAGAAAATGTAAAATAGCGACGATGATCTCTTGATAAAACATAATTAATTTAGTGTCAGATTTGTAAGCCTAATTTAGAGAAGAAATAAAGGTTTCTTTTATTAGATTCCAGCAGTCAGTTTTAACTATAGACTCTTGACTAAAGAATCATTGCAATATTCCTCATGATAGCAAATTATCTAGATATAAAAGCAAAAAAAAAAAAAAAATACAATATAAAATATTGCATGATGTTGTTAAATTTCTGATAGTATCTTCTTATATGATTGCGGAATTCGTTCTATTGTTTCGTTTTCACAGAGTTAACTACTGTGTTCTAAGAAAAGAGAGGTATTATATTTTTTTGATATTTAAAGGTTAATATATTTTTTTAATTTTTTTTATATCAGATGTCTTAGCAATATATGGAAATGTAACGGATGATAATCTCAATTGATTTTTCAATTTATGAGACATTCTTTTACAGAATATTTAATGTTTTTTTTTATTATGCACATTTACAGATTAAATATTATCAAATAAGTTATTATTATTATTTTCTTTCTTTCTTTTTTTTTTCATTATACCAATATTTGGAAGTAAATTTAAATTATTTTTATCATACTTTTGCTTCTTTTAAAAAATCAGAATCTTTTAAACTGTGATAACTATCTATATATATGTTATGCTTTGAATAATGAGTTGGAGAACAAGTAAAAATGAACATTATTGCCAATTTCCTATTTTGAACTCCTGCAATTATAAAAATAAATTAAAGATATTAAACGTTAATAAAGCATAGAATATTTATTATTGCATAACAAGTAACTTCCCGTTGTAAATAACAATTTAATTAATAACATTAACAATGATTTTGTATGTTTTTCATAAGTCTACGGAAGGAAAACAAACTGTATTCTTTCATCAATATATATGTAATATATATAATTCTATTTGGTACTTTAGAATTTAGAAATTCGCATTCTCTTAATAACTTGAAAGTAATTTTGAAATTAATACTCATATTTTTAGCCCATATAATATCTTAATTAATTAATACACAGTTTAACCAGACATTATGAATACAAAAAAACCCGCTATAATAATTATAGCATTTAAAATAAGGTGTGTTATTAAAAACATATTAAATTTCTCTTAGCGAATAATATAAATGAAAAAGTTGTTGAATAATTTAATCAATGCTTCCATTTTCAGAATTTGTTTAGAATTACAATATATTTTTTTCTGTATTTAGTTTCCTGTAATATTTGGTTGGTTTCCTCAGAATTATTTTCTTCAAAAAGTTTATATCATTTTTTTTTGTATTTCAATATAATCTCGTTTTAATAAAATAATATTTCTTATGGGCTATTTTTTTCGGTAAACTAAAAAATATTTTCACGAACCTTGAAAGCAAATTCTACTCGAAAGGAAAAAAAAAGATTCAGTACATAATTTCTTATTAATTAAACTTTTGTAACTCAATTTTCGATTTCTTTTGCCCCCAAAACTCAATTTCAGTTTCTTTTATATATATATATATATATA
>JAPMOR010032558.1:21964-37277 GCA_026543865.1 Argiope aurantia | reverse complement strand
ATATAAAGGGGAAAAAACGCACAATTATCAGGCAAAGATAACTAGTTGAATTGGGACATCACATTTAATAAAAAGGAAAATGTGATTACAAGTTTTTTAGACCATCTTTCACACAAAACAATTTCATTCAATCTTCTATTATATCCTTGATTTCAACAGAAAAATTTCATTTATTCTATGTGGAGAAAAAATGTCGTTGTCTCTGGAATGTATCTAGAATTTTATCTATCAACTTTCAGTTCAACCCAAAATCCTTTAGCCCAATAGGACTTCCGTTCCAGCCAATAAATTGATAGGTGTCTCAGCGGAGGACGCGGTGCCCGAATTCCGTTTGCAGACCTCTGGGTTTCCAAAGTGCCATAAATCACTTTGATGGCCAACAGCCTTCATCATCCCTGGAAGTTTATTTTTGATTTTGCCGTTACCCTTTTTGTTTCGCAATCATTTATCTAGTTTCCATTTTTTTCCCTCTCATGCAGTTTTTATACATTGTATCTAAGATCTGGTCATATGATTGAATGCTAATTTGATTTTCATATAGGTAAATGCAATATAAAATTAATTGTTATTTTTAAATTATGTAATTTTAAATTGTATTAAATTGGTTAAAAACCAATAAAGTGTAACACTTTGTAAAAAATATTTAAAGTTGATTTGAATTTCTAGTTCGAAACAACACAACCTGAAAATATTTCAGAATTGACTTGTCCAACCACGTAATACTTTTTAAAAGTTTCTCTTGATTATATATATATATAAAAAAAGATGACACAAACACAGAAAAATGCATTGAGTAATATCGCAATCCATGTAAATATAAAATCAGTGCATAAAGCAATAAAAAAATATTTCTGTTAGATCTGAAAAAAATTTATTAAAATGAAAAAAAATTATATATAAGGTAAAAAATTAATAAAAAATTTATTTTCTCAATAGAAAAGTCCTGTAAAAATAATTTTTGTGAGATTATTCTTCGAAATTACTTAAAAAAAATTATAAGTAAAAAATTTGTTTTTTTTTAATTAAAAAAAACTAATAACTTACTTAAAAGCTTTTACTTTTTTAATTTTTTTAATTAAAAATATGATTGGCTTTTTTAGTATATGAAGTATTAAAAGGTCACTCTAAATTTTGCTTTTGTTGAGTCAAGAGAAAATAAAAAGGATAAAGCCACATACGAAAGAATATATAGATCAATTATCTCCTAATGGCTTGAAAAGAGGGAAATTATTTTCTGAGTTCTCTGCCATAAATGCAGTTTAAAGATTTAATATTTGTATATTTTATATTGTCTTCTTATCTAATCTAACAGGAAAAGCTTCAATATCATGAATAAATATAATATTCAGACTATTTCTCTGTCAATAATCGGCAGTATAGTCTTAGAAAACGTCATAAATTTGATACTATAACGGGCCCTATATACCTTTCGCATGATATATCAAAACACATCATATTTCAAACTAATCTACTAAAACAAGTTTGATAGACATATAAGAAGAAATAAAAAATTCATTTTTAAAGAAAAATGTTTTCTTCTTTATGACAAAATGTAAATATAATCCAATCCGTATGAAAGGATCATATATATGCGTGTTTGTTTGTTTGTGTGTGTGCGTGCGCGTGCGTGTGTGTGTGTAGGAAGGAATAGTCGGAACAATATATTGTCCTCAAGATAATGATATATTGCAATAAAAGAAAAAAAAATTCTACATATTTTTTCCATTGGATCTTACCATCTGGTATAAATGATTCGTAATGTGTGTTTAATGAATGTTAAGAAATGGCCCGTAACTGGCCCATAGTGAAGATATATTATTGCAGCAATTGATACAAAATATCTCTTTTTTTCAATTTCTATTAGATAAATATTGAATATCTTTAAATTCTACCTCTACATTATATATAGAACAGAATATAACATTGCGATTAAAATTGCTGAGAATATTTGCATTTATAATCCAATCAATGAAAATATAATGCTTTATCATTAGAAATATATGAGACTAGTTTAATCTTTTAGGTTTCGTATTTCAATATCTAAAATTAAAAAAAATACCAAATTTTTATTACTTAACAATTTTAAAACAATGTAAAAGAATATATAAACTTCTTCACTGTATTCTTATATAACTGCGAAAGACCTTTTTTCCCTAAGAGAGAAACAGTAATATAAATAAGATATTCATATTAAATAATTTTTCTGAGGTTCCAGACTACCAAGAGTACGAATTAATAACCTTTATTATAAAGTAAAGTGAAAACTTTTGTTTTGTTTTAATGTGAGTAAATATATCAAGTCGTTTTCACATTAAATTAGTTTTTTAAATTCTTATCATTTGCCTTTTAGTTGTAAAACATAATTAAATATGCATATTAGTTTGAAGCATTGTGTAGGTTCGCACAATATTGTTGGGAAAGGCGACTCCAGTAAGTTCTGGATATGCCTTAGCGAACTAAGATGCAACACTTTTGTTTAAGGCGCTCTAGAAAAAGAAAAAAAGAACAATGTTAAACTAACAAAACAATTTCTATTTTGCTAGTTTAACAGTGTTTGTTTACTATAGTTATTATCATGCTCAGGAACCATGAAATTAAAAGTGAAATCGTAAAATTAATTATTTTTTCTCTTTTTCGATTATACGCAAGGTATGTTTCTAATTAATATTTTTCATAAATCTTCTCATATTTCATGGATCTTCAATTTTCGTATTTGGTGTCTCGGCTAGAAAAATGTCTCGGCTAGAGAAATATTAATGATCTCAGCTATGCCTGCCAATCGTCAACAAATTATGATTGGGAGATGTCCTCTAATATAATAAAATCTTATTATTCTTTAGAACATTTTTAAAAAACGTCTATCATGTATTTACATATTTATTACATTTCATGTATGTTAGTTTATCACTAATAAGGATTTGATATAGTTTGATGACACATGTGTAAGAAAATAAAATGTGGTAATAAAACCATTGACAATAAGAGGAAGAAGAAAGAATGGCATTGATGGCAGAATCTCAAAATGATTGTGATTTTATCCAAAAAGAAATGTTGCAGGGGGATACGAATATGAATTATGACCAGGTCCGGAATATTAAATAGATAATTACTTGAAGATTCCACATCTATGATCTACTGATCTTCCAGATATTTTTACAATATTTTAATTTATTTTTAATATTGGGTTGTGCTTAATTATAAAGATCGTATAGTCAAACTTAATCAAGTTAAATTTTAAATATTAAAAAAATTAATTTTAATATTATTTCTTAGCATTATTTTTGTATTAATTCTAAAGAATTGTCCTTCCAAGATATATATAATATTACAAGAAATTTCTAAAAAAAATATACGGTGACCAGTGATTTAGAAAAAATGACCAATCCTATTAGTAGATATTTTTTAGATACATTAAAAAAGTTATTTCATTTTTTTAGCTTGCTTTTAAATTTGACTTGTGCATTATTTTGCGCACAATATGTTGATATAAACATTTTAGAAAAAGCTCTGGAATTAACCGTTTTGTTATTTTTCTGTTTGAAAAATTATCTACTTCTATAAATAAAAACCAATATCCTTATGAAAGAAATTTGGTTTTGAAAGTTTGAAATGAAACTCGGGATTCGAGTCACCTTAGTCGATCTACAAAGCTTAACCGGGGCTTGATTATGAATCATTTATTGATGAATTTTCAGTTCAACTTCTGATCAATAATTCTGTAAGTAACGGAATGAACATTCAATATTTGTCTACTAATAGATCCACTATTGGTTATTGGTTTCAAACTGAATATGAGAGCAAATTTGGGAGAGTCAAAATTTATTTTGTTGGCTAATGAATTGTTGGCAATTTTTTTTGAGATATAATATTTTATGTGCAATATTATATGATATAAATGACAGCCATAATTGTTTATAAGCTATATTCCTGCAGGAAAAAAGGCACGATTTGATGAGTGCAGAATATGATTATATACTCACTAATACATATAGGTTCTGCCACTTATATTAAAAAAAATAAACCAATAAGTCAACTCTTGTAAAATTTGTCCTCAATTATCTTGGCTGAACCTATATGTTAAATTAAATCATGTTGTTTCTAAATCTTCTTAATATTGAATATTGAATATATAATAAAGCCTTTTTCATTTGTTTATCGGTCAACTAAATATATATTATCTGTCTAAATTGCATAATACAAATTTACTTATTTTTTGTGAATAAATATGCATAATCGAAACATGAAATAAAATTAAGAATCGAAATATTATTTATTAATCTAATTTTATTAAAGTTATCAATTGTAAATCTGTAAATAATATACGTAAAAACAAGAGGCCTATTTTTTAAATCAGGTTAAAGATTATACCTTAATATAACTTATTGTAAATGCAAATTAAATAAAATAGGTCTGATAAAGATTCCAAATTCTGATAAAACACCCAAAAAATGAACAAGTTTTATGAGGCATTAAATTTGGGAAACTGGCTTAAGTAAGGCATGGCATGTAATTTTTACAGAATTAAAATTTAAATTAATGTCTGTTGGAATGGATTATTAATCAAATAAATGAATAAATTATCTTTAATTTTCAATAATGCGTACAAAGGAGTTTATTTTATCAAGTTTTATTTCAAATGATTTTAACCATTTATATAGCTCTTTACATTACAATCGCTCGAATTCTCCGAATTAAATGAAACGATATTTCTACAAAACGTAGCTGGGGGCAGAATTTCATTAAAAGCTTTGAAATCAGCCGTCCGCTACCAATGAATTCAGGAATAAAGTTCAAAACTATGCCAATGGCTAATTAAACTCAAATGGTAAATTTGGTTAAAATAATGGAATACAAATCTTTGTAAAATGAAGATATCTTAAAATATACTTTGCTCTGTCAACACAGATGAATCACCAGAGTGGGATACCAATAATTCAAAATTCATTGTCAAAAGAATTTGTCTCTGAGATAGAAGAACGTTTCCATTTACAATTAATTGTTTTTAAGTAAGCAATGAACATGCACACAGCATACATGAAAGTTTGAAAGTTGAAATCTTGTTCTTTGAAATGAAATATAAATTAGTCTAATGTTTCTTACTCAAAATAAGCCCTTCTGACTTCACTTCTCGTATTAGAAAGATTTAACCATGATTCAAAATTCTGATCTGCCTCACCACACAAAATCCCCTCTAACACATGCAGCGAAATTATTTGTAAGGCTGATGTCGTTCAAAATAATTAACTTAATTTTATAATTTATAAAAAAAGGAAATAAAAAAATTATGCCTCAGGGCAACATTTGATAAAAATTTCCCCTAAATTATTCATAAATTTATCAATTTCAGGGGCGTTTTATCATATTTCGCATGAAATTAAATCACAGCTCATTGACTCATTTAAATAATCCAACACGAAGAAAATTTAACTTCTCTAATAAATGACTTATTCTTTGAGTTAATTTAACAACAGTGCAAAAGTTTAGGGAATACATCGGCGAAACAACGAGTTATATACATTTGTAATTAAATCAATTCTAACACCATAAACTGTAATCTAATCTCAATCTTTGCCTAGTGTAGGACAAATCAATACATAGTAAAGATAATTAAATAAATAGACTCATTAAATGCCAACAAATTTGTTAACTAGAGATAGATAAAACTTGGAATATAATTTTATATATATATTAAATAAAGTGGAAGCTTGTAGTATATGATATTTTTGTTTGATTTTGTTCAATGATGCCTTTGTGATCTTCCATACCGAATTGCTTCAATTTTCTTGTAATTGTTTTATTTGTTTTATTATTTCTTTCATTTGCAAAAATAGGTTAAATGAGTGCTATTTAAATCCTCTATCTAAAATCTCAAAACGCACACAGGGAAATCAAGTTTTTAAAAAGAGCAAAATTTTGATATGATTTCCATTAGCACGTTTTGAAGAGGATGAAAATCTCATATAAATTTGCTTTGAAAAAAATATGCATCTGAAATCGGGAGGGGGATAATGGTGGAGGAATGTCATTTTACTTACGTATAGCTCCTTTACTTTGAAAATGGACTGATTATAAATATATTCAAATTAGATTAATTATTTACTCATCATATTGAACAATTTTTACACTAAAGGTATTTTCATATGTCTTTGTAAAAATATATTTCCTTTCGAAAGGGGCTGTGAAGTATTGAATATTTATTTTTATAGCTCTTTAATGACTGAAGATATGTAGACAAATTGATTATTAATATATTCAAATTAGGTGAATAATTGCCGCATTATTTTGAACGGTTTTTGCATTAAGGGCATTTGGTATTTATTATAACTTAGAAGCTTATTAATTTGCTCACACCGACGCATCGAGAGTCAGAAGTGTTATCACTTAAGAAATTTAGTTATATTAATGTCCCTTTTCAAAACAACAATAAGATGGTTTTGGGACGGGCCTCGTTATTTTGAACAGCCGTCATATGAGAAAGACGATGCCTGAGATGGCAGCCCTTCTCCAAACTTCTACATGACACCAGCGGGAGGACAATTGGCCCCAACGGATTTGACATGTACAATGGTTCTTCATTGGAATAGGATCTCGAGCCTGAAACCTCCGGTTCCGAAGTCGAAACATTATATCTTAAGAAGTCAATTGCTCTATTCATTTAAGAAGAGCACCACGTTATACATTTTAGTTTGTTATTAGTTTAGTTTGCTGGCCAGAGGGATCAACTATTGAATAAAAATATATATACAAGTTTTATATATTTGATTTATTTTTATCAAATTAGAATAAATTAAATTTTATTGGTTTTGATTTACGTTTTTACGATTTACTTTTCTGGAGCGTAGGATGCCACTTTGTTTTTATTTAAATTGCCATTAGTTTCCACACATTTTAAAAACATTACTACAGTATCAACTTTTTTTTTTTATTTCGATTACAAGTTTTTGAAAATATAAAAAGAAACAAATTCCTTTTATAATTTCCTTTCGGATATTTGTATATATGTCATTAAATAAATTTGGCTTTTTAATTTGGGTTCAACTTAAGCTTTTAAAACAACTAAACTTACTCATTTTAAGCATACCTCCTGTAAAAATAGTGCGATTAATTAATGGAGTAATATTAGAACTTACTGCTTCTTAAAAATGAATATGTAATTAATCGCATTTAATGTAACACAAAATTAGCCAAATTATACAAATAGATGAAAACTTTCCAAATGATTTTAATGAGATAAAAATTATGAATTTTCAATGAATGAATGCAAGAACTGAAAAGTACATTAATTTTTGCTGCTGTATTTTGCACAAATATGTTATTTTTCAAATAAATTGTCGTTTCTTTAAAAAAATTATATTACATTAACTGCCAATATTCATAAACTGCAGTTAATTCTGGCTATTGATGACTTTATTTTTCGCCATGTTTATTTTACTATTGCTATCTTTATATTTTTGGCATTTTATTATTTATTAAAATTTTTCAATATACACCAATAAAAAAAGGATATAGTGAAATGGTGTTTTATTGATTTTTCAGTACTTTTTGTCAGAAACATCTAAATAAAACATAGCCCAAACTTGCTCTTTCGGCATTGAATTCTATTTTATCTTTATGTTTATGCTACCTTTTTCAAAAAAAGAAAAATCATAAATTAATCATTAATGGTTATTAATTAACACGTTAATTGACATCAATGAGTTAGTTAGGAAAGAAAGCATTACCTTTTACATGTGTTTATACTGGTGTTTTATTGATTGTTACATACGTTTTTTCAAAAAACAACAAAGTAAAACCTATTAACTCAAAACTGCCTTTTTGGTATTGAATTTTTATTTCATCATTATCCTAATGCTGTTTTTTAAATAACATTGCATAAATTAATGTTTTAAATTGGCATCAATGAGCTTATTAGAAAAACGGCCATTTTTTTCCATATATATTCAAACATTTGTCATACATGTGAAAAAGTTTAAACTTTCTTCGTGAACAGAACTTTTCTTTTTTAGACTAGAGAATTATTAAATTCGTTTGTAATGAATTGCATTCTCCATTTAAAAGAATATCGTTGAACGAATTGAACCAGATTTTAAGATGTAAAAAATAGTTAGGAGGTTTACAACCTCTTCTTGCTCCGTCCACCAGCTTCCAAGAATCACATTTAGACTATTTTGAGGTCACTACGTAATCCTTGCTTACTTCACTCACTCGCCATATAGTTATGTATTTCTTCTAAAAAAAAACATGCATTCTAAAAGTAATTTAAATTATTTTAAATCATAAGAAGAGCTTCCATTATTTTTCATCAACTACTGAAATGTATATGCAAATGTTAAACTGAACAGCAGAAATATATTATTCTAAGTTGATTAATAATCAAAATTATTTATATATTTATATTATTCTGCCATCGACATATATATATGTAATGTTATTTTAATTCTAATTTCAATTTAATTAATTTCCAAGATTTTATCTTAATTTAGACCATAGTAAAATATTCTCTTATTTCGTGATCTAATCCCATTTTCGGTTTAATTAATCCCTTTGTAAAACTAATGCGCCATCAGAACTAATCATCAAAACTAATGTACGTATTAAATGAAAGTTATACTTCATTTGATACTTTTGCCCTTGTGAAAGGTCATCATATGTATTCCAACCGCGCGTGCCCAGAAATCCTATCTTATATAATCTTATATAAGACGAGTGATCATTTGTTCGGTCCTTTTATGCCTTTTTTTTTTTGTGCCGCGCTGCACTTTTTTGTATATAATCATGCCTGCCACTCGGAATAGAATAAAACGAAAATAAAAATACCAAGTCTCGTCACTGTTTCAAACCTGCACTCTGCTTCAACCAAAATAACATTACATATTATTTAGCCTACGGGATTCGAAATTTCATTACATATATATATATATATATATATATATATATATATATATATATATATAATAAACATGCCTTTTGAACAAATGAAGAAAGATCAATAATTTAGGCCTGATTTTACATTTTACATAGGAATTTTATGTATTTAGTTCTTGGTGTAGATTACCTTCTATAGATCATGTAACTAACGAATTAATTCCATTAATTTCCATTTCTTGAAAATTTATTTCGTCTGGTGTTATTCATTGCTGTTAAAAGTCAGTTAAAATTTGACATATATACATTATTATTTTGGAGAAATAACAATATTTTTGGAAAAATAGAAGCATAATGGCGTTGCACATGCGTATTAAATAAGTCTTTTAGTTCTAGATTCCATTGTTTGAATTCTTAGTATTAAAACGTGTTTAACATAATTTAATAGTTAATTTTCAAGTGAGAAATTATTTATTGAAATTTAGGTTAACATATTTTACAAGTGAATTACTGAATTGTCTGTTAGAAATTTGCAAATTTGTTTTGTCAAATTTATTTATCTTTAAATAGAGTTTCGAAAATATCGGTCTTTAAAATGCAATAGTGATCACACTTTAAATTAATTTTATTATTTCAATGAACAAGATAATTCGTGTTTTAGTTATGTATCGAACGCTTAATTTTAAAATATATAGTATATCAGGTTTAGTTTAGTTTAGTTATATTAACACCCCATTTTAAAGTAATAGAGTTATTTAAGGAGGAACTCACAATTTTGAACACTGGTCAGATGACGAGGACCAAACCTGAGTCGGCAACCCCTCTCCAAACTTCCACACAGCATGACGGGCTTAACATGCACCTAGGAATTTATTCAGAAAGCCTTTTTAGCACTATAAAATGGTAATTTTTTAAATCCAAAGTATTAAATCAAATAGCAATGAGAAGGTGATGAAAATAATATAAAAGTTAAAATAATACATTGAACTTCCAAAGGTGTTTCTATTGATCTTAAAATGTTTTCTTAACTAAATTTAATTTTTTTCTTTCTAGCTAATTCTTTCCGTTGCAATTATTTTTTTTCTTTCTAGCTAATTCTTTGCGTTGCAATTATTTTTTTTTTTCTTTCTAGCTAATTCTTTGCGTTGCAATTATTTTTTTTTTCTTTCTAGCTAATTCTTTGAGTTGCAATTGTTGCAGATGGAACTAAAATATCAATATTTTGTAAATACAATACAAATGTTATAATTCAAACTTTTGATTGCCTGATTTATTTGCGATAACTTAATTGCAAAATTAACCTTAATCATTACAAAAATTCCATATGAATATAGTGAAAATATGTCATTTTGATTGAAGGAATCACTTAAATTCACAAAATTATCTGTTACGTAGAAGAAATGCTCAACAAATGTTGAATTTTCTTGAGGAAAATCCTTCTGAAAATCTCTAAAAAATGTAAGAAGAATTTCTACATTCAGAAATTTGATCATAAAACATGACTTCTCGCAGAAGAGATTTGCAGAATTTGGATTGGTATCGTAAATTCAGTTATATTAAATATTTCATCCGTTAAGTATTCTATTTATTTTGAAACAATGAAAATTTGGTCGCTGGTATAGTTGTTTTAAAGAAACCTTTAATTACTTACATTAGAAAATAGTTACATTTAAATTTCAAAGATATAGACTATGCTCTGTTTTAAATTAAGTAGCAAACTACGTTACTACATTCTCAAAGAAAAAATTTAATAAACTTTAATTTCATAAAATATATTTAAATAGTTTAAACCAAAGTTTAGCAGATTTTTTTGTTTGTTTATTTTTAAATGTGACACATTTTAGACTGCAATCAGTTTCGCTTTATATCAATGTCTCAGAAATCAATTGTATTCCTCATTAAACAAAAGTGAAAAGACCTAAACACTGCATAAATCAAGAGTTGGCTCAGAAAAAAAATATTTTAAAAGATCATATTGAAAAAACACTTTGGCTGAGAAAGAACACGTTTTAAAAGAACACATTGACTTAGAAAGAACACATTTTCAAAGAATATTTTGGCTCAGGATGAACACATTTGAAAAGAGCACGATGAAGGAATATATTTTAAAGCAACGTGTTTTTGTATAATGCATGAAAGAATAAATAATGTGGAAATACTGCAGACTACAAAATGTCAAAAGTGAGTTAATATATTGTGACCTGATGTGAACTGTAGAATAAAAAAAAAAATTCTTTCATTTTATTTAAAGAAATTGTGGTTCAACTTGCAAAATCAATCTCTTAAATTGATAAAAAAATTAAGAATAGGTTTTCCTACTTTAAACAGTATTTTGTAAAATATTAATTACATTTTTTGTAGATAAAACAGACCTACAAAAACTCAACGACATGCTCTTACTTATGTTATTTCTTTATTACAGTTCATGAAAAATGATTCGATTTTTCAAATGTTACATACATTCATAATACATATTTAAACATACATTCTTTTCTAATCTGTATTGTTAAATCAACTGTTTCGTAAATTGTGTTCTTTCAATTCAATTTCGTTCTTTTCGTTTCCTTTCTAAGTTCCGGGGTTTCTTATGTGTTCACAATTCAGTATATTTCGAAATAACCCTTATCATGAGTTCTATGCTCAGGTGATTTTTTTCCCCAGAATTCAGCTCTGGATTCTATTAAATATGCTTACGAAGTTGCTTTGTGTCTCAAATCTATTCGTCCATTGGTGATTTTCCCAGCTGACTCCATTTAGCGCATGCGTAATTCGATGGAGCATGTGACAATTATCTTCAGCAGTGGATCACGCTAGAGGAAGCAAGACAAAAAAGTACATAAATAAAAAAGTTCGAGAGAAGTAATCGAGGTGGCATGGGGTCAAGGAAAGACCGGAAATGCGTTAGTGCCAGATGACCTCCATCCACTCTCCCCCGCTGCCCATCGATTGATTTTCACCCGCTCGCATTACTGGATGAAAATATGAACAATTTTTCTTCTTTCAGATTTAGTTTCAGTTTTCCATCATTGGCAATATGTTATTTATTTAAGAAATGTTTTCATAACCTGTAGCTCAAACTCAATTTAAATATATGTAAACAAACTTGCTTAAATTTCGCAAAAAATCAGTATAAAAAATAATATATTACCTTATAATCAATTGGACTCGATATTAAATATTTTATCATTTACAGAAAAGGCGAAAATTGATTACTTATTCATATCAAACCATGAAAACGCTTTAATCCTTTCACCTTAAATGCATACTGGCATTCCAAATTTGATAAAGATTTTTTTTTTCCGAAAAATTTAGAAATTTGATTCTGGAGTTTAAATTATAAACATTGTTATCATTTAATTTTTGCCTTTTGTAACTCTTTCTTTGATACAGATAATAATGCTCATCTGAAGTCTAAATAAAAAGGCTTTTCTAAAAATATAAGATTTTATTTTTCATTTATACAGGTTTCTTAATGATTAATATTTACTTTCACAATTTTTTAAAGTAATTGTGTGATTATTTGCATTCATAATTTTTGAAATTTGTAAATATCAAATTTAAAATTTATTTTTATAGGAAGAAAATTTCCCAATTTGTTCATTTTTTATGATTGTTTTTAAAAAAAAAAGGCGCGTTACTTTTTGTTCTAGAAAGCTTTGCTAATTCATACGTATTAATAATTTAAAATCAAATTAGATGAATAAATGAATTAAAGGTGGCAACTGTAAAGAGCGTTGAATGAATGTAATAAATACAAAAATGTCTTCTGTTGACATATATTCAATTTGTACAAATTATTATTATTTTCCTAATCTTAATAAAATATACATCGAGGGTTGCTAAAAACTTTTTTGAATATTCTACTTTTGAGATTTGTGAAAAATTGAAATAAAATCTTGAAGAAATGGATTTCAAAATTTTGATTGCACGATTTGAGGAGACATTCCAACCTGTGTTCATGATATGTTCTTCATTATTTTCTTGGTCTGAGAAAGAAGGTAAAACAGACAAAGCAAATTTGTTTTAGGTTTAAGAAAGATAAAAATCTATCACTTGCAAATATTTTACGCTTTTTTCCCTAAGAATTTATAAACCGAGTCGTAAATTGAGTACTTCTGAAATAGAAGTAAATGAATCCTACATTTGTCGCTCATAAAAAGCTAAACATTATTATAACCATTAATTTTTATCGGATATCTCCCAAAATAACTCAATCTCTTTCTCATAGTACTAAGTAAATGGAATTGCCTCCACAGTTTGTGTATTAGACTAAATGTAATACCTTATCTTTAAGAGGAAAGCTGTCATTATTTATTTAGAATTAAATGTAAAATAGTTTTATATCAAGGAAAGACTAATTCGCAAACTAGAAATAAATTCATGATGATTTTAAGAGCGTAGAAAATTTGCAATGCCAATATATCTCTAAATCGTGACGAAAGAAATTATTTTACGATTTCTAACTATCGATGATTAAATATAAAGTCATTTGAGTAAGTGGTTTCTCGGTGTAACTTATCAAAATTTCAATTGAAAGAGTAAGCACTTTAGTCTGATATTTTTTTCAGGAATCTACTTTAATGAATCTGCCAATTTGAACTGAAATGGCATTCGAGTCATTATAAAAAACACTACAAATTTTTCACTGATAAAAACATGAGAAAATATTTAGTAGATAACATTTTCATATAAAAATATCCTTAAAACGTCACAGCATAATGAAACAGGAATCCTACTAATAAAAATATCTTTATCGAATTATTTTTTTTAATTTTACAAAGCCATCAAGTATTTCAGCATTTCATTGAAGACTGATGTCAGATTTTAAATATTAAAGACAATTTTAGAAGAAACAATAATGAGTTTATAATAATCAAGTACCATATTTTGACAATAGAAATATTATCTTTAATTAAATAAGAATTTTTGAAACATATATTGAAAACGAAACTAATAAGACGAAAACTAAACTCTCGTTGTAAGCATTAATGACGATATCTAGTAATGCTCTAAGAAATAATTTCAATTTTGAGTTCTAGATTAAACATAAGTTCAATTGTATTAGAAATCGTAACTGGCTGGCAAAAATTAATAGAGTTTATTTCAATTTCACATTTATAATTCAACACTGAATGTGATTGAATACTTCGTGCCCTCCCTCCTCAGGGACACATTTTGAAATGTGTTGGGCTACACAATCAAGAGGTCCCCAAATGATCAAATCTGCCAGCTAGATTCTCCTTTCCTTAGTCTGCTACTTTCGGCTGTCTTCCTGTCGGCAAGAGGAGAGCACTCCATGAGAAATTTTCACCTCTATGATGTTTCTTTCTTCTCATGGACAGCTAAAAACTCCACGCATGGCCAGTGCCATTACACGGTCGGTACACTTTGGTCCCCTCCCCCTGTATCATCCGACCTTAGCCAGCAACCTGAGTTGTTAGTCTGCTAGGGATCAAGCGAAGCGGTCATTTCTTGGCCTTGACATTGAGGATAGTTAATGCTCTCGGAAGTGATTCAGGCCTATAGGTTTCCGGCTAGCACTAAGGTAAACGCCATTGCTGGGAATGCCCAGAGTTGGATTCCGTGATGGATGGTCCCGAATGACTTGAATCTTTTTTCAATATCATATAGGCTCAAAGAAATTCCATTCTTTCTTCAAAGGCCATTACATTGACCAAAATTTGTAACAAATAATTCGAATAATGATTTATTTATAGTGATCAAACTCCCTTCTTCATGCAGAAAGCTTTTTTGACAATAATTGGTGTTGTCTTTTCAATCAAATGATTTGTCTGAAATTAATTTTTTAAAAATGCAAACCCAATAAATAGTAAAATTGAAAACTTTGGATACCATTCCAATTACTGTCCTGTCCCCGCTTATATTTAATTTAGTCTAAAGCATTATAATTTCGAGTAATTGTTCATTGCTCATTTTGAAGCAATAACGACAGAATAAAAACTTTATTTAGTGACCAATAGTTGCAACATAATTCCATTCAGCGAAATGGACAAATACTTCACAGGAACCAATATAGCCTTACTTTCTATTCCCAAAATTTGGATTTTATATATGCCGGTCGCAATAAATTATCGGTTAGACATTATATATTACATTGTTGCGCAAAAAATAAAATAAAATAAAATAAATCTGTAAATTGCAAAAACAATCATAGTTCATTCTTCCGAACTTTCTGACGTTGGCAATTAGAAAACCAAACAATTTCAATTATAGTGCAAGAAAAATTATCCTATCCCGAAGACAGAGGAAATATTTCGCCATACCCCTAAACTTGTTATAAGATATGTAGGTTTTGCACTTTTGTAGTTGTATAAGTTATGTAGGTTTTGGTCCTTTCTTGGTCTTTTTGTGAGACTTACTTCTAAGCTGAACACACACACACACACACACACACACACACACACACACACACACACACACACACACA
>JAPMOR010032558.1:0-21564 GCA_026543865.1 Argiope aurantia | reverse complement strand
TCATTAATATTATACCCATATTTGAAAAAAAAATTCAACACTTCCCTACTTTTGACTATCCGGAACCTCATACTTAAAATGATATCTTGATTATATTTGATTTAAAATGTCTTACTGACGCTTAATTTTTGATGAATAGGCACGAACTAATTTTACAGTCAAATAAATTATCGCAGATTATTTTTTTTTATTAATTTGAAATAGATCACTGTATTCTAATGGTTATTAAGTAAATTTTTCTCAATATTCAGCAATATTATGCAGAGAGAAACGGAACAATTAAACCATGTCTTCTTTTCCTTGCTTATTATATAAGACAAAAATGATAGAATCAAGGCATTTCAGAAGAAATTTAATGTCTTTATAATATTCCTAATTTTATTTAAGCGAATTAACAATAATGATGAAAGACAAACAGAAAAGTTTTTTAGAAAAAGATTCATTAATGGTATAAAAAAAAAGACTTCCAGACTTAAATTACAAATTAATTATCTATACATAATATGATTTTTATAATATTCAAATCTTAGTAAAAATATTAATTATTATCAATTTTGTGATACGCCTTAAACGAGAAAATTGAATAAATAAAAGAAAACTAAAATAAAAATAGTGTTAATTTGAAAATATGAATATTTTATAAAAATTTAAGTTTACTGCAATTAAAATTATATTCAAATATAAAAATAAAGCTTACTTCCCATAATTTGAAAATGGTTAGCGATTTTATTATCAATGGTTAAGCTGCCTTATTTCTGAAAAAATCTAAAAATATTCCACTTTGAATCTAAAAAAAATATTTTGTTAGGTTTAATAAATTTAAGATCACAGAACTAATTTAATACAAAATATTAAAAGGTTTTTTTCCATGAAATTGCAATTAGTGTTTATAATTAAACCAAAATTTGTTACTATGATAAATATTCTGAAATTTATGATGAAAATATAAAATTAATTATCATATTTAATTTTCTTCAAAAATCTTGGAAAATGATTTTAATTTTAATTTGATAATTTTTTAACATACAAAATATAAAGACGGTGCCTTGCAAAACATATTTTTAATACAGGCGACATCTGTATTTGATAAATATGGGATAAGCAATTATTGTTTTATATTGTATCTTTTATATTTTATTTCAAACTTCCGTTCTAATAAAAAATGTTAAGTCAGTTTTAGACAGATAATTAAATACTAATAGTAAGTTCAATTTGTGTAAACTGTTTCATAACATTTTACGAATATTTTTATTTATAAAATCAATCTTGAGTGTTTATTAAAAATTTAATTTAGTAATTCATTAACTGCATGATAAAGAATTCTTCTATCAGAAAATAAAATATTTTGAAGTAATATTTTTTTTTCAATATCAGCAATTCTTCATTAATATGGCGTTATTTCCTTTTAAATAAATAATGAAAAAATATTAAATAAATATTTTTTTTAATTTTTTTGTTAAAGGAAAACATTTGTACCTTTTTCAATAAACTTTAGAAATTACTTTATGTGTCATTACGCCAGTCTGAAAAATAATCATCATGCTTTAGGGATTCATTATATCTATTATGCCCATATGATGTTGAGATCTTAATATTTTCGATCAAAAAGTTATTTTAATAATTTAGAAACATTTAATCAAATTTATATTCTTAAACAAATTGCCAAAAATATATATTTAAAAAAAATAAATTATATATGCTATATTAGGAATTTACAGGCAGTCATGCAAGCCCTAAAAAATCCAGTTTATTTGAGAATCTTCTAGCAACCTATATAGAGTAGATGCTTAACGTATATGTCAATCAGTGAAATTTGAAACAATTCATGTAATAAAAATCGCACTAATTTTTAGGTAATAACGTATTTAAGAAATTCATTCTGCTTTCTATATATTCTGTCCTTACGGTGCCATTAAGCCTTTTTGTCACATGAAGATGAAATTTTCGACCATGTTTTTACTGTGCATCCTGAATATGTCCTCTGTCTCTTTTCTAAGTCTGTACTTTGAGTTTCTGGACAATATTTTTTTCCTTTCTTTATTTCACAATCGATCACTTTACTTTCCTGATGATGATCCTGACGCTGGTCGAAATTAATTAATTTTCAAGTAACAAGATAGTCAAACGCAGTTTTCAGGAATTATTTTAAGGAATTTAACTAAGTAAGATTCAGAACAATTAAATGAGTTCGATAAAAAAAATTACAATTTCAAAGCATACTAAACACCTTTGTTGACCAACTGGATCATCGAGATTATAAATGCTCTCTAATATTTTCTACTGAATATTTTATGGCTTCAAATATTAATAGTCATATAACTCGTATTTTCACAGACACCTTACCATATTTTGTTAATTTTTATTATGTATTGATCTAATTTTCTGTCTGCTTCCTTAAACTTTGAGCTTTAAACTGAAATGGAAGATATTAAATTTAAAATAAAATAAAAACTTTTTCAGTGAATTCACGCTTCAAGTTTATTTCATTTCATAGAGTCACATTCTGAAAATTACGTTTTTCGAAAACGTCTTTGCAGTCAAAGTTAACTTAATCTTTTAATTTGGGCTTTTTTCAACGTGATGGCAACATATTGATAATAGGTAATTTTTCCCTATGGAGCGTAACATGCTCCTGCAGGTTAAATTTTACTTTTATCATTGCAAAATGAGTTTCTCGAAAACATGCTTAAACTAATTTTAAAATTTAACCATGAGTGAAATAATTGATATAATTGTACTATCTTTTGAATTTAAAATGATTCAAGAATCACTTCGAATCGATGCAAGAATCAATCAATCAATCAGAAATTTTCCAATTATATTTGGAAAATTTCCAAAATTTCGCTCAGTTTTAAGTTAATTAAAATTATAAATGAACTTTCAAAATAAAAATCATTCCAGGTCTAAAGAGTGTAAATCACATTCCCACCCTTTAAAGTATGCATGTACCAAATTTGGTAGTTCTAGGCCAAATGAATTAGTCTGTAGAGCAAAAATACACATATATGTCCACAAAAATATTCGTACTTTTTCGGAATAAGAATATTTTCAAATCTAGTTCTTATCTATAATTTATCGTTATGTAAAATATTAATATATTTACATTTTTTTCAGTGTCATTTTAGTAAAATCCAAATAATGTTATTACAATATACATATATTTTTTTATGAGGAATAAACATGTATGGATAGAAACATTCACTTTTAAGAAGCTTAAAAAAATGATGAGAGGTAATTTTTTCATTTTTCTTTTTTATCTCTACATATAATTTAATGATTCAAAATTAAACAATCATGTGTAAGTATTTCAACGTATTTTGGTAGAATCTGTCTAAAGTTGTTTTCCGATCTCTTGTTAACTTTGCCTTTAATTATTTAAGGTAAAATATAACGTATGCTAGAAATTTTCAAATAATATTTATCATTAGATACTAATAATAAAAATATTAATGAATAAGACAATTTATATTAAAAAGAGTATAATTTTTAAACTGAAGAAAATTCTCGTGCTGAAAGCAGGATAGATACTCTTTTCTCTTTGTATGTATTCTGTATGTATTTCTGAAATTGTGACCTAACGGGTTTATTATTTCAAAAATTAACAAAATAAATGTTTAATTCATTTTCACAAAATTCCATGAAATCTTTGGTGTACTTCAAATAATTTGCAATGTAAATCTAAATAAGATAAAGTGACTTGTTTGAATTTTAGAAAGTTGAAGCTTTCGTCTTTTTTTAAAGAAAAGAAAAGCAACAATTGGAATATCTAATGCCCAACCTACAGATCTGGCGTTAGGTGCATAACCGTGTTCCAAAGGGTCTTTGTTCAAAGTAGTATTATCTTCTTTGTACACCAAATACACATACATTATCGTATTTGGATTTCTATAGAATAAAGAATATTTTCCCACCTGATTAAATGCTTCATGTTTTTGTGAGCAAATTTATAAGAAAACCTATTCATTAATTATAATTACTTCAGGGATGTAAAATATTTAAACGTTTAGCATCTTAAGTTATTGTTTAAAATCCAATATGCGTAATCAAAATAATTGAATATAGTATGTATATGTGCAAAAGCATTTAATTATATAAAATAGCTCTTTAATTAACTGTCAAGAAATTTAATTAAAATATTCTTTAGATTTCAAACTTGTAAACAAAATTTGAAGACAATATATTCAGTAGTCAGTATCATTTATAGAGTAATCAAAATGTACCTTTTAGTATGTTTTTTTTATTTAGATAAAGTAATTCTAGTAATCGAAAAGGCGATAAATAAAAATTAGAAATTTCGTATATCAATTAAATATTTCACTTACTTAACTGACAAATCTTTTCTAACTTTTTTTTCAGAAAACATAACGAAAGTTAATAGAAATAATGTCTTTATTAAACCATTTTAAATTAGAAATCTACTCTAATGGCAAATAGCTATATTTATTTATACTCATGTATTTCATAATGATTATAGTTTAATAGAATTTTAATTATCAACTCCAACAAATATTTCCCTTAGAGTTTTAGTTGGAGATATATAGCAGACATTTAATAAAACTGAATTTAAAAAAATATTATTAAATGCAGGTGACAAAAGTTTCGTTTAATCAATATAATTCTTTAAAACAGCATTTTGGCAAAATATAAATATTTCATGATGCGATATG
The DNA here is from genome assembly GCA_026543865.1 of Argiope aurantia. NCBI lineage: Eukaryota > Metazoa > Arthropoda > Arachnida > Araneae > Araneidae > Argiope > Argiope aurantia. Next base: position 16,897 of record JAPMOR010032558.1, on the reverse strand, counting down.
TTATCATATGGATGTGGTTTACATGAACTTCTCTTTAAATTGGATCATTCTTTTTCCTGAATAAATTCTTTCACCGTCAAAATGTGCATTCAGTGCGTCACTTTTCAGTGCTGTCAGAAGCATGTGCCGTCGTGATAAATTCGCGAATAATGACTCTTTTAGAGGCCGGTCTCCACATCTCAGTTTATAATCGGGTCCCTCTCCAGCTAGTAATAAAGCTCTGGTTGATCACTGGGTTTTAAGTCTAATGTTTTTCGCGTTAACAAGATTCTGCTCCGAGATAAATGTTAACTAAGCATTTTTTCGAAACTTTAGTGTTTAATTGAACATGATACATAAGTATAGGTTTAGACAAATTTAACTTTTATCTAAACTAAAATTTAGGAGACTTATTATTTCTGATGAACATATTTTTGTTTCACGCTTGATTTTTTATAAAAAGTGGAAAGAAATTCATGTATTTATAAGTTTTGGGAAATTTGTTTAATGCTTTAAGATATTAATTATGAAAAGTTAACAATTTTTAAAATCTTCAAGATAATGGTATAAAATACATTTACTTATGATATGCATTAAAAGTATTTTCAGATTAAAATAAGAAATTACAAAATCTAAATTTCTCTCTACTTATTCGATATGCTTAAATTATTATCATTATTGATTGAACATGCACGGTGCTAGGTTTTGATATTGTGAAATATCTATCTCTACTAATAATACAAGAGAATAATATGTACTAATAATACAAGAGAATAATATGTGTACGTGTTTTGTTCTGAGATAGGACACACCATTTGACAAATAACTGCCTAACTAAGCACATATATACTTTGGAAGATGGAATTGTGCACATGATCTTATTTTTTGATATTTAAAGATAATTTTAAATATTAAAGTGGTTTTCGCATTTTCCCATGATAAATTCCAAAGCCATTTTTCAAAAGGATTTCTTATCACTATTTAAAAAAATTTGTCACAGTTCATTTATTTATTAAAATAACTACCATTCTGAAAACCCTTTCTTGTTAGTTGAAATGAATTTTTTTTCATGGAATAAAGTTGTTCACAAATTAAGACAATTAGTTGTATTCCATATGAAATAGGATATTATTCTGTAGGTTCAAATAAATATATTATTGTGTTAATAAATTATAAATATAATAAAGACATGTATTATCGTGCAGATCAAGATAAATAAAAATGTATTTATTTATCTAGACTTACAGTTTTATCCTGAAGAATATAACCCTATAAGGCAGTTGGTGTCATATAGATAAAAATTATTCTTTTTCAAAACCTATATGCGTAATAAAACAAACTTTTTATTACTAGAAAGCCTCTAATAAATCGATAAATGAAAGTTCTTATGAATTATTTATAGGTTATTTCAATGTATTGATCATTGATATATGTGCTACTAACTATAGAAAATATTAGAGATTCGTGATATGAAAGGAATGTGGCCTTTTAGAAATATTATTTTAAGGCATCAAAAGATCTTGAGAAAAGCATAAATCCATTTATTGTCGAATATAATGTAGTGTTAAGCTAAATAATAAATGGAGTAACAATTTAATATATAATAAATGTTATTATAATTTAATAAAAATGTTAAATCTTTTATCAATTTTGTTTATATGAAATTTTAATCCTAAAAGACATATAAAGATCATATAAAAGTTTAAAACAGAAAATCTTGAGACGCCTAAGACTTCTTTTGAAAACATAATCATTTAATCATAGAATTACATGAATTCAAAATATCCATTGTTAAATTTCATATATATATATAAAAGCGATACCTTTATTTCTATGTATCTATGAATGTAGAGTGAATAATGTATCGCAGCGTTACAAATTCCTGCCATCTGTTATTATATGAATATTTTCTCTCCCCCCATCACTTAGTCTTTATGGCTGAGTTTCCTATATTTTGAAATTCAGATTTTTGCTTCAAAATAAATTTCTCGATGCTGAAGAAATATAACAGATTCTGAAACTCAAAATCAATCTAAACATTTGGAAGTAATTATTCAAAATAGGACCAAATATTTTTTATGCGGACATTTTCACCATGCAAAATTGAAGATAGCCGTCGTAATTTTAAAACATTTTAACTTTAGAAAAATAGGATTAACCCAGTAGGCAAAAAATTCTAAGTGAAATTTTGCAATTATTTGCACATCTCGAAGTTGATTCTCTAATATATTTAACATAATATAAAAATAGTTTCTTAATTCAGGAAAAATATTTAAACAAACATTTTATTTCAATATGAATAACATAAAAGCTTTAAATGATTTTCTGTAAACGTACATACTGACAGTCTTTCATAGGTAGATTTTGTTTCTAAATTTATATCACAATTTATGTGCATTATAATGATGTGATACTGCTGATGTTTTCGAAAAAGATGATAACTTCACTCAGCATACAGAATAGGATTTTGGGAATATAAAATATATAAAATTTTGATAAATTGTTGCATATGAAACTGTTACATAGAAATTTATTTGGCCATCGGATAGTATGAATAAAACTCATTTTCGATTCAAAAACTCAGATACGATTAGAAGGTTGTATGAAACTGATTTAAAATTTGTTTGGCAGTGTATAAAAATAATTATATAATACAGTTGTCCACGGAAAGCACTTGATCAGAAAATAAAATTGAAATTTAGTTTTAAGTTAAATTTACATATAGCTTTTCAAAAGTAAAAAATAATATATTGTTTATTAAACAGAATTATTTTTTTTCCTTCTGTATTTGTTAGAAGAAAAAAATTATTCCGGTATTTAAGATAATTTAGTGAAGCCGAAGGAAAAAAGTGCTAACATTATGATGTTAACTTCATTGGATTTAATTATAAATTTCTCAATATTAAATAATTTTCAAATGAAAATTCTGAAACTTTTTTTCCATCTTGAAATATTATCTCTTTAAGCTTGGAAGATGAGGAATCCGTCTTTCAAAGATAAAAAAAAAGTCTTTAAAGTTTTATTTTGAAATATTTAATATCCGATAAAATAATCTAAATTAACAAATAAGGGATTTCTCTGGAAACTACAAGAAAGTTTTATCAAAAATTTGTCTTCAAATTTTCATTGTTTATTTTTTCCCCTCTGTAAAAGAATCGAAGTTTTTGATTATGCAAAAATTTAATAGCATTCTTCCGGGATTTATTTTTTAAGAAATAGATTATATGCATGATTCTGATAAACCATTCATTCTGATAAACCATTATTACGGTTTAGATAGCATTAGAGATTTATGGCTTCTTTAAGCGATGGAAATTTTTTTACACGATATGTTTATTAAAATTGTAGTTCTGCGAAAATTTTTGTTTTCAATTGGTTAACAAAAAAAAAATGTAAACAAGCATACTATGTTTTCTTTATATTTTAGCAAAAAAAAAAAAAAAAAAAAATGCTTATATATGAGGCTTTCAAAATAAAGATCTGAGCATCAATTTTACAACCTTGTCCAAGCTCTACAATTTTTATTTAGAAAAAGGAGCAAAACACTTTTGTACAGAGAGTATTTGAGAAATTCCTGACGAAATATTCGTCCTAATTTTTCTAGAATATCTCTTCGTGTGTATGATTTAGTGCACGTCTTTGGGTATATTATGTATGAAAAGAAAAAAAATTTTATTTTCTTAAATTCTAACCTTTACCCTTAACTAGGTAGGTGCGGTCTACGGGACTGAATTTCATTTACACTCAAATTAAATTTTCTAATGAATGTATTAGTATGAAAAACTGCCAATATATTTAGTAGATATATTTCTTTATATATAGATACGTTTTAGAAATTTTTCAAAATTTTTTATCATTGAAAAAAGTAAATGCGTTGGAACATACATTTTCTTCTCAAATTACATATTAAAATAAATAATATTCTTGAAAAAATATATTACGTTTTACTTTTTAAATTATAATTATTTTTACAGTATAAGAAGATATATAGAAGACAATAAAATTCAACATTTATGTAAAAAATAAAAATAAATGACAATGGGTAAAATTGGCCCTTTTTTTTATCGGTTTGTATGATTTTCATAGCATGGTTTTCTATGACATTTTAAACATACAGGTTAAGAACTAGTATAAAAATCAACGTATAAATTCCTTATATATATATATATATATATATCTTGGTATATTAATATATTTTATATATTTTGTTTTCAAAATACATTATCACTAGAAAAATTAATTATGTTTGAACATACATATAAGAATAAGTTGAATGCAAATCTCCTCGGTGCAGATATCCTTATCACTAAAATCACTTTCTGTTTCATTTAAAATTGTCTGGAGTACTGCTTTATAATAGGATCTGTAAATTGGATGATATTTAGATCCATATGCTAAGCCTTGTTTATCACTGGGACCTAACAGGGAGGTGCGGTCTTAGAGGCCACGCTCAAAGAAATAAATGGATTATTTTAAAAAAGCATATAGGGTCAATCCATTCAATTGAGCTAAAAATAGAATAGGGGTGACCGAAAATTCATAGCCAGCGGTTTCACTGACCGCATCTCCCCAGTTAAGGGTTAAAAGTATATCCCAATTTCTCTTCCTTTTCCAAACTCTATTAACATTTTATCTAGATAAGTCAAAAACAAAGTAAAATTTATGAACTCCTGATCTCATTTACGTCAATTCAAAAGAGTTTATAAAACGAGTATTAAAAAAGTGGAATTAAATGCAATCAGAAACTGCTATTTTACTTCAAACATTAAACTGGTCATACGGACTTAAGTATACAATTTATTTTGAGTTTTTGCCAAAAGATTGAAAGCATATTCTTTATATTATTTTGAAAATAAAATTTTGTTTTGGATTATTTTTCTTGTTTAAACTAACACTTCTTTAGCAAATATTTTTTCGAGTTATTTTCATATTCATTGGCAATGACTTTTGCTTTCCAATATGTTCAATATTTAAATCTAAATATATACTAAAGAGAATATTTAATTGCACAGCAATTTCTCGTATTTAGAGTAAAAAAAAACACTTTCGTTCTTAAAATGGTAGTGGTATTGTTAATGACAAACGTGGAAAGTCTTAAATACTTAATAGAAAATCTGAATACTTCGGATTAGCTATATATTGTTATTTTTCATTTTCTTGATAGTAGAAAAATTACAACTTTAGACAATGAAAATTGAAATTTAGCTTTGAAATAACTAGTATTCACTCTATTGTAATTTAAAAACCAACTTTTATAACAGAAATCTGTTGAAATCAGTTTATTGATTTTGACACCTACATCGTGATCAAAGTGAAATCTTCTAATATCTTATATTAGTATTGCTTTGAAGTGAACATTAGCATTCTATTAAATATTATTTCTAGCAATAAGGTTTATGATTAGAAATTCTTGTCTCGTCGACAATTTTAGAATGCTTTTAAAAGAAATACCATTCTTTTTCTTTTTCTTTTTTTTTTTTCAAAAGGACTGAAGAAAATTTCTCTACGCCTTTTTGAAAAGAGGACACACGTGATATTTGACTGATTTTGAAGTAATAACCAGTATCTCATTTGTTCCCATACTTTAAGAAATAATAAACTGTTGGTGGAAGAAAGTGAAAAATACCAGGCTGCATCAAGCATGACAGTTCAGCTATCATTTATTTTTATTTATTTATGAAAAAAAAAACATTTGGCCATAAAGTCACTGACTATTACGAAATCTCTCTTTCCGGCTCCCAATGGCGTATTTCCTGTTAAAATATATAAAAAGTAAGGAAAAATGTTTTGGTAAAAAAGATTTGGATGAGAAAATTATATCAAACAATGATAAATTTATATTTGAAAAACCAGCAATCATTTCGAACTTGAAATTATTATTAAAGTATAATTACATAATATCAGTTAGTAAAGAAATTGATTCTATATAAATTCTTAAAAAATCGTAATTAGGACATAATAAACATATGGATTTCATTCATAAATTGATACTGTATTCGTTTCGATTAAATCATCTGCATTCTAATAATAAACTAAAAACACAAATCAGAAGACATTCTAATATGACCTAAAAAACTGACGCATTTGTTTATTTTAATATTTAAAAACGTTATAAATACTTAAAATGAATTTCTCTTTTAAGTAAATATCTCAATTCTTTTAAAATCTAAATTTATATAAAGTTTTATTTTTATTTTTTGAAGATAAATAATTTGATAATTGTAATTATCCGATGGAGTTTGTCCTTTATATTTGCATTCAAGTTTTTCTAGAGAAATTTATTTTCTACTTTCATTTGAAATTAAAGAAATAAATCAAAAATAACTTATGTTTAAAACTTGTTACTTATTCAATTTGAGACGATGTGTTACTTTTTCTCAGAAACATTCCTTTCTTTGCTTACTTATTTTACTGAAAAGCACACATACTTTTTAGTATACTTTACCTAGACATGCGAATTCAACTATCAAGAATATTCAAGAAACTGGCATCAAAACTAATCACTAAAATCGATTTAAAAGAAATATTAATTTACTAGAAAAAGATACCCAATGTCAAAAACCAAATAAAAAAATATCGAATGAAAATATTACCAGCCTGTAGCTTATTAATATTTTCTACAATGACCCTAAAACAAAAATGAAAATGAAAATCCCATAACTACGTAAAGTTCGAACACAGGCAAATTAAAACTAATAATTAAAATCAGTCAGAAATAAACAGTTACTAAAAGAAAAAAATATTGCGAAACGCTATATTAAATAAATAATTAATAGAAAAAAATCTATACACACTTTTATAAACTTTTGGTTCCCTTCGTTTTCATTATTTTCACACATTAAAAAGCAAGAACCGGAATAGAAAATAGCCCGAAAGAACTTTAAAGAGATTAATTAAGATTTAACATAAGATTCTTATATAAGGAGGTATTCAGAGTAATTTAAATATTTCTGTGTTACTCTTAAAATATGCATTTTATTATATATTATTGTATCAAAAGGAATGAATTATTAAACGATTTTATATTACAAAATTAAAATAAGGTAAATAAATAGAATAATGTTGATCTAATAAACGGAAAAGAAAAGATTTTGTTATTAAACATGAAATTAACATGCATCTCGAGTACTCTAAGACACTATTAACTATTTATTATCCTTGAAGCATAAAACAATATCTTGATGGCATTAAAAGAAAAGACGGTTTACTGTTTCTCTTTTCATTAAAGAAGCCAATATGGCAAAAATGTTAAGAAAAATATTGTCAAGTTTGTCTTGGAAAATTTGAGGACAAAATTATACAAAATGGGCATAAAATCTTTTTCTAAATACAAAAAAATGAAATATGGCTATTTCCATATATCGTAAAAATATTAATAATGTTCTACATAAGCCATTTTCATCAATTACTTTCAGTCTAAGCACCCTTGATAACTCAAAGAATGTCAAAGCAGTATTTCGATTCTCGCCAAATATTATTCAACATTTCGGCTTTCACACTAGATACGGCATTTGCAATCCCGGCTTTGAGTGTATCAACACATTAAACTGACTCCCAAATGCTCAAAACCATTTTAAAGGTTATGATATCAAATGAAAAATCAACGCAGACTACAATTGATCATTATCTACAAAGTACAGCAATTAAAAGCTACAGATTATGACTTTGAAAGCAGGGATTAGAAGCAGGATTGAAAACTTAGATTCTAAAACCATGATCCATTATTTGATAAAAATAATTTTAATTCGTTTTTTTTTAAATTGAATCCCACTTAGAAGCTGTACTAGTATTTTTTGAAGATTTCTTGTATTTTTAAACCATGATCAGACAGAATTTTAAGATTGAAAATTTTCACTTCTAAATTTAAAATTCTTAATTAAATTGCAATTAAAAATCAAAACTACAAACGAAAGTAATCGAGTGAATACCATTTAACATTTCATTCCAAAATTCCTGTAATATAAATACTATTGATATTACAAATTTTATAAATTATTGAGCAAATTAGATAAATTATAAATAAAATGGATATAAGAATTTTTTAATAATGCGAACTAAAACATTTTTCCATTATTACAGCAACAAGCAGGGAATGCGCTTTCTATGTGATAGAAAAATTTTGTGGTATCATTTATAAATTTATTGGTAAATTAGTACTGTAAGTTTAGCTATTAAATGGCAATATTACTATAATCACAAACTGAAGCTGAGAGAGAAATTTTGTTTATCAGTCTTGTACATAAAGCATATAATGGCTTGCATAGTAATAAAAAAGCTTTTATTAAAAAAATACCCTTGCATAGAAAGTAAAATCTAATGAATCATCCAACAGTATAGATAGGTCTAAATTTTTCTTTCCCGCCTGTTGTATTTATCTGAATGTAAAATAAGAAGGGATGATTCGGCTCATGAAATGCAAGCTTCTTAGATCCGACCTGAAAATTCTGGAATTTGTCAACGTTTGTACCTGAAGCGGCTTTATTTTTTTGCCTCTTCACACAAAAGTTCCCAGACGAAGTTAAACGAAAGTTCTGCTCACTGAAAAGATTGTTTTGTTGAGGAAAAAAGTCAACTGGAGGAAGTGGCAAAGGGAAAAGCTCAGCATTTTTAGAGATTACGAATTCCATCCATTGAAGTTCACTTTACTTTCGCAAAGTCCTAATGGTGATGATACCCTTTCAACTTCCCCGGAGGGGGAATAGATTCAACGACCTATATCGATTGAATTAGTGAATCGGCAGAGGAGGAATCGATAACTGTAAATAGATTAGTAGACAGATCCTTTTGATGTGAAGAAATTCGATTGAGGATCTTCTTTCTCTCACTTCCTTCAGGAATTGCAAATACAGATTGTTGCAGAATGTGTTCTATAAATATAAATTGAAAGTTAACCAGGTTTTCCGTTCTCAAAATTTATTTTGCAATTTCAGCACTCAACAGAAGGAAAAGACAATATAACTTCAAAGGTTTCTATGTCGACAACACTCTTTTTTTTTATCATAGGTGTCTTCTTACTTTATCATCTATAGATGATTAATATTTATAGATGCCTAGAGAAAAAAAAGTAAAGAATTTGAATTTCATGTGCGTCGCTGATTAAATATTTCTTTCAACACGAATACTTTTTATTGCTAGTTTGTTTGGTAAAAAAAAGCCACACAAATTTCATTAGAATAAAGAAGTTAAGCCAGGCAATTTATCTCCTGATATAAAATTGATCCATAGATAAAGTTGAGATAAAGATATCATGTACTCCTATGAGAGAAGGATTTATAAATGCTTTTTCCTTAATTAATTATCGGTTTTTCATCAGTTCTGCTAACGAATGCTAAAAAAAGAGTAGATAATATTACTATAAGGTTACATTGTTTCATTTTTTATTGTTGAAGATAGTACACCCAAGATATGCTACCTCAACATTTTTTCTTTCTTTCTATAACTAAAAAACTTTGAATAAAATTATTTATTACTTGTAAATTAAGGTCATATTTCTATGAAATAATGAATTTATACTGTATACGTGAAATATGTACGACTCATCATGATATCACAAGCCATTATTGTTTTAAAATTTTTTTAGAAATTCAGAAGAATGACGAGGAATATAAGAAAGAATTTTTCAATGATGATCAATGCTTCTTTTATTTCAAATTTTAAATCAAACATTTCCTAACCATGGGAATATACTTTCACACATGTATTTTTAGTATAGAAGGATAAGATATAATAGAACAAATATAAATCCTTGTGATCCTAATTCGCCTTTTTAAAAATTTCTGATAGATAAAAATATATAATTCCGTTTTTAAGGTTTTAGGAAGCAAAATTATAAAGCTTTTTATATTAAATTATTTTACATTGAATTTGAGGATAAAAAATAAGCGTTTCATTTAAATACGGGAAGCAGGTAGATAAAATATGATTTGCGAATTATTTAAATTTTAGCTTATATTTTCTCTGCAACAAAGCAAATAAATTTAATATGCTACTTCTACAAAAATTCCGAATTATTTTTTTGTCATGTTTTTGAAAAATTCAAGAATTTTTACAATGAGATATTCAATAAGTAATGCACATATAAATTATAAATAAAAAGAAATGACTTGTAATATGAAACATAAATAGAAGTATTTCCAATTTATTACTTTTAAGCAAAATTTCCATTCATATTAAAACATTTATCCTTGAGCTGGATAAGATTGAAAATCCTGGTCGTATAGAACATCATCGGTTCGTATGAAGTCTCCTTCAAAGTAAAACTTTTGACCGACGTGGAATTTCTTCATGTGTCTATTGAAGGGTATGGTATTCGAAGATGCCAAAAGCTGTAAGGTGGCTACCAAAAGCTTCCCAGTTAAATCCTTGCAGTTTGGCATGAAAGATGGCGTCGTATGAGACACGAATTTCAAATTGAACCAGGGTTTGTATAAATCTTTTAAGATGAATGAAGATTATAGAGAAAATAATAAATTAATGATACTTTCATTTTTCTCTCATATTCTCATGAATTGTATTTTTTATTATTGTGCATGGAATTATGTGTGTTACATATTGATATTACCTCCTATTTTTAATGCTTCGTAAATTAATAAAAAGTAAAATATTTTTGTTTATATATATTTTTGCTAAAATTTCTCCCATTAGGAAAAAAATACAAACTATTGAGTTTTTTTATCAGATAAAACGATTAATTTCATTAAAATTTTATAATGTTGAACACAGCTTAAATTAATGACAATAAATAGTTACTTTAATTGATAATTAATAATAATTTTTATTACATAAAAATAAATTTAATAATTACATAAAAGGGATAAATTTTTAATTTATGATTAAATAAAAAATATTGAATGGGTTATTTATATTAAGTTACATATTTATAAAACCTATATCAAAGTTGAAATGAAATAAAATACTCATATTATTTGTTGAAATTTAAATTTATTTTCCCTTTTTTTACTCACTAAAAGCCTTAATATAATGGAATTCATGTCATTATTAACTCAAACGCTAACCGCGTTTTTTTTCTTCCCTTCAATTTGGTAGTCGTAACTCATTTCTCGATTCATCATTTTTGCATGACAGAAACTACATGTTGTATGCAAAAACACTTAAAAACGTAATCAAAATTAATCTCGATAATCTTTCTAATTGGATCAAGGGTTTCCCAAAGGTCATTTGCATTATTAAATTTGCTTAACCTTATGCGAAAGGTAATACTTTAATAACGGCACACCCAAGCAACGCACTCAAACAATATAATGATTTTTATTCTTTCGTATTTTTATATCTTATTATTTCTTTATGTCTGGATATTTAGCAAAATCTAAACATTTTAAGCTTCACTGTTTTTGTGTGTTTCAGCATTCAGAGAAAAAATTTTACTCGAACTTTAATGATTTTATCTTTTAAGTAATATTTTTATTATTATTATTTCTACTTAAATTGTCACAAGCTTCTATAAGACTTCAGGCTGCTTTTGAAAACAATATATTTATTTCCTTGATTTTGAAACATTCTATATTCATATTATTTTCTCAACATAATGTATAATCTTAATTATTGCTGTAGTTAACTTATATTTAAAATTTAGTTTATCTAATTTTGATTTTTGATTTGGAATAACTCATTGATTTTTAAGTTTTAGTGGCTGTGTGAGAAGTTTAAAGCTGTTGAATTGCATCTTAAACGAGGCATATCAATTGATTGAAGAAGCTTTAAACTTGCTGATTGTCCGAAATAGCCTATAAATTTCTGCCTTGAAATAGAATATTTTAGTTCTTTTCAGTATATCTAAGTAGTAACGATCTATTTATACTTATTTCACTTCGTTTAATTTTATAATTATTTTCTGCTTCTTTCAGAAATGAAAAGTTTTCTTTATTTCATTTTTGATTGAAATATATGTTTCTTAGTGAGGAAAAAAAAAACACCTTTTCAATAACCTGATATTTATTCTTCTCAAAATCATTCATCTAATTTTGCAACATTTTTTTCTTATTTCATTTTACTAATTGAGCTTCAGATTTGCACATATAAAATTATAGATTGTTGATTTGGTTTTAGATGCATTAATATCGTGCTTTGAAGCAACACGACAGAAATTTTTTCTGAAAATGCTTCATATTTTTGAACCACTTTAGATGATGAATATGAAACGTTAGTTGGAATCCCGCCTCCAAATTTCAGCAACACATGAGTGGGCGGAGTTTTGATTCATGGCATCAGTTTTAACATTCAACTGATTCACTAGCAGATATTTAGTGCAATCAGATCTCGAACTTCAAACTCTCCACACCAAAGTCAAAGTCTTTCCCCTATGCTACTCATTAATTTACGAATGATTAATTTTTACATATAAGTAATATGAAATTTATTTTTGTTGCCCGAATCATCAGTTTTCTAATGAAATCGGTAAAAAAAGAATGCATTTTGTCATTTGAAATATCTTCCAAACAATAAATTGGGAAAATTCGTCATGTTATATTTTTCCGTAAAAGTCAATCACATCTATTTTACCCATTCTTAAGTGGTAATAGTATTCATTTCATTTATTTTATGCGAAAGCCGTTTTGTTGATATAAGAACTATTTTTCCCTTATTAATTCATCAATATATATAAATATATATTTATATTTTTTAATCTTATGAACAAATAAAGGTTACGTCACAAATAATATTTTCTCATATATTAGAAATTTTTATTATAAAGAGTTTTATATTAGAAAGCTTTTCTTAAACTCTATTTACACACATTAACTTATGATTGATCTCATATTTTTCTTAGCAATTTCCTTAATTTTGTGTTCAAATTGATATTTTTTTTCTGTTGAAAATTTTCATATACATTGAAAAAAAATGTCTTCGCTAATCCTCGGAGAACTATATTTACTACTTATCTTATCACCTTCATTGGAGAAAAATCAATGTAAAATATCCTTATCTCACATGTGCTATAAAGAATGTAACTATTTTCAACTATATAGAGATAGCTAAATTATATGATAATTCTTATCATTTAGTGCATTGAAACTCCACCAAGATAGCCGTAGCGTTTTGAAGCATTGTAACATATTGTTACATCAAAGAACTGAACGCCTGTCTCTTTTGGTATAGATGAAAGCTGCATTAGTAAGAAACTACATTAGTGAATTTAATCCTAACTTGATATCAGATATTCGCACCAAAATTGGAGGTTTGTTTCAATTTTTGGTCTCATTTAGTTGACTAAGAAATGCTCAAGTAGCATATTCGATTTTATGTTCTATGCAAAACATACCATTGTATAAGGGCATGAAAATATCGGGGTTGGGGAATATTTTCCGCTGTTTAAATACAAAAGGCATATTGAACCTGCAAATAAAAAAATGATTATGAATTTTCCTTAATGCTCTAGTGATTTGGCCCACTCTCTGTCTTATTTTTAAGGCAAAATAACCCTCAACCTCTGTTTCCCAAGTTGGTCAGCTGTTTGTTCTATTAACTGGTCAGCACATTTTTATTGATTGCACACATTTCTTTGCCGCTCCCTCTCCTTCCACGATGGATAGCCATCAGGTCGAGGCGGATATTGAACATCCCACCTATAAATCAATTTATTCGCTCGGACTGAAGATCTCGTGGGCAAATTAAAATTACGAGTGGGTACTAGGAGGGGAGTGAAGGGGAGTGGAGCTCCCCCATCCATGTGGACAAAGGATCAATTAGAAGAGCGAGGGAAAGGACAACTTAACTAAATTATATTCCCTGCGCTTCTACCATTGATTTGCTTTTCACCGAATTCACCCAGAAGTTCGCTTCATGCCGGGAAAGTTTGAAACTACATTTCGGAGAGCCCCGAAATTTTAAATGGCGCGGTGCCTGCCCGGCATGAAAGTAAGTGAGGGGGAAGTTCCATTAAACCATGAACTGTTGCGATGGCCATTTAAAGATCAGTGCAAGCTCACTAGGCAACAATGGGATTAAATCCTAAATGCTTTTGACTCAAATTGTTTTATTTGTATCATGAAATTGTACTGTGAATTTATGCCTGTAGCTTCTCGATTTATCATTGCAATTCATCCCAAATATTTTGATGAAGCATATCTGAATGATGCGGGTTTGTTCATATTCATGTGGAAATTTGGAAGTAAAAAGGAAATGTAGCTGAAATTTTCATTTTATTGTATACTATTCGCATTTGATGAATATTTGGTTCTCTCGGTTTAGTGATTACTAAATATTTCAACTGAATATTGTCCATAACAACGTATTTTTAAACTTGAAATTCTGAGAGACAAATAACTTATTATTTATTAGAAGCGTTACTCTACTCTATATGTCATATTATGTATTCTTCTAATTTTCAATCGGTACATTTATATGCACTAATGTAAAGCGAAGCAGTATTTAAAAGGGGCAGCAATGTAGAAAAAAGTTTTCATCATTGCCTAGTTCTGAAACTGTCTGAAATGTAAATACAACAGTATTTCTAATTTTTTAAAAAAGTTTACCTTACATTGAAACTTAAAAAATATGAAAAAGAATTATCCAAATCTTCACACTTAAACTTTACAACGAGGAAAAACCCAAGATGGAATTTTAATAACTACAGAGGAAACGATTGGAATCTCACTTCAGTGACGGAAGATATTGTTGTAAAATATGCTTAAAATATTTTTAGAAACATATTAAAAACAGGAAAAATATACAGCAAAACAATTGATATCAAGATAATTTTTCAAATTATAAAGTGATGAAAAATAATCAATTATTACTGTAATTTTCTAGGAAATCATCTAGAAATCTACTAAGATTTCGTTCAATTTTTAGATAGAAAAAATTCTAACTGAATAAATATGCTCTAACTTGTACATTTCTGAAATTCAAAATACCAAGTTTTTACCAAGTTTGGTTGTACTGGGTAAAAGAGCCTGGTCTATAGAGTTCTAGAAAATAAACACAGGCAAAAAAATGAACAGAAACAGTCACACACACTTTCTCCTTTATTAATGGTAGAAGTACGATAAATAAAATAAGTCCCATCTTTGCAGCAATGATATAATTTCTCTTTTTATAATATTTTTTAATTCTGATTCCAAGTTATTTCGCCTAAAATTTTCCAACATTTTTAATATAACAATTCTCAAATAAGGGGAAAAAAACTATTTCGTCACGAGATTTTCTAAGACATTTTTTTCCTATTTGAAGATTTTGTAATAGAAAAAATTGTAATTGAAGAAATTTTGTAATTGAAGAAATAAAATATATTTTAAGTTTCATCTAGGGATCAATAATGTTAAATGCTAAATTATATGTCCGAAATATCTACAACTATGAACGTGCTTTCTGTGATCACTTATTACAAACTGACTACTACTTGAATAAACATTAATGAAATTCCAAATTGAAATGATAGTTTCCCATGACTATTGCCGACCATATTTTCATTGAATTATAATTAATTTATTTCTTCATTTTATTATGCCTTACAATCACGAAATTTTAACGTCTTTCAATTAATGGTTCTTTGATCACGTTTTGTACATTTTGCATCATTTAAGTACATTATTTTTATTAAATAATTCCACAAAAAATTTCATGATATTAATCAAATAAATGCATAGTTGCTTTCAATATTTGAATTTGGCCATGAACTGCTGATCTGAAATATTAAATTTCAAAAATGGTGATACTTATATATACTGCACTATAAATACAATTTTTATAATTCAATCTATGTGACAGCTTTTAATAATATTATACTTTTTGTATGGCTGTGAAACTCCGTATTATTCTACTGAGATTTTGTATCCCATCATTAATTTGCAAATTGGAGATATTTAGTATATTATTATCACATATATGTTTAAAAATGAGATTTAATGCAATATTTGAATTGTTATTTTAGCTGACATTCCTGTTATCGTGGGTTAAAAAATAAGGTTAAAAATTTACGATAAAATATTTCAGAAATAGTTTTGTATTTATACTCTATCATAAAGAAGTTTTTTTTAAAAGCCATTTTACTATTTATTTGGCATATACTCATGACATCTATTTTTATTCTTGAAGGCTTACTTCATTCCTCCCTTCCTTTCTTACATTTATTTATCAATTTATTTTTTAAATGATTAAGATAGAAATAAATTAAAGCATGTGAGATAGAGTACACCGAATTTAAAAGTATAAAATATGTGAATTTTTGTCATTTGAAATTGTCCATAGCTCAGCATGATTTTAAAATGATATTTCCTGAACATTATATTTAAAAAATACTTTCTGAGAATAAGATAAATTCTCTATTAAATAATTAAGAATAATGCAAATTTATATCTTAGAAAAAACCTAAATGGATTTGCTTTTACATCAAGCCTTTTTTTGTCCCTAAATTCGCATTTTGATGACTAATTTTTATATCAATTTATCAAAATTGGATAGATTTAAAAAAACCAACATGTAAGACCAATTAATATAATGCATAAAGGGAAAAAAATACAGCAATCAATATCTCTCTTCACGGAACATTTCAGGGAACTACATCCGATGCATTTATATACAATTTATCAAAGCTCAGATTGCAATCTGAGCCTGGCAATCTTTGAGTTCCATTTGCGTTTTCCACTAACTACTCTTTCATGTCCTTATTTTCTCCTCAGAAACGACAACGACTGAAATAGGTCCACTGCACTTTCATGGTACGCAGAATCAATCAGCAAGACTGCAAAAGGAGAGGAGGGAGGACTGAGATGTAACCAAATTAAGAGGATGCCACCGGACCCCTCAAAGGCCGAAGACTCATCATGTTTAACACGACGCGGGCGAAAGTGGAATGAGTCAAATGACACCGTTTACTCAGAATGTTTGATTTATCGATTATGCTGTTGAGTAGGGTCTGCAAATGTACGGAGATACTTGTTTGCTTAGAAAGGCTGTCAAT